>BDUI01011926.1:50880-62484 GCA_002335545.1 Apodemus speciosus
TATAAACCTGACCCATCAGTGAATATGATACTGATGTCCTTACCATGGCTAGCATAAACATGTGAACTGGCATCAAGCTGCAGTACACACATACTTTGCATATAAATAATTGTTTAAGTACAGTGCCATTTTGGAATATTGTGATGATTTAGGATCTGAGGGATTACTTGCACTTTAGTACAGAGAATTTTTCAAAGCAATCCTCACTTTTCCAAAGCCAAAGAACATACAGTAATAGAATGTGACAAATATTACTTTCTTTTGGAGCATCACATATAATTCAAGATCCAGTCAGAGTTCAATGAACTGTGAGCAAGATTTCACAGGATTGTGGCAAAGCTGCTTCCAGAAACCCATAAGCACTTACTGAGCAATAAACCTGTGGATTTATGCTTATGGTTTTCAGGAAGCAACTTCATCACATACTAGAACGATCCCTGTTGGGCTGGTTTTGAAAAAGCAAACTTTAAAAGGGGAAAGCAGGGGTTTGAAAGGAAGCTTGCTGAAATTGAGGCATCAGCTATTAAAAGGTCAGAGTTTTGGAATTGACAATGTTAGTAAGGTGAAAAGATGCACTGAAACAGAAAACTGAAGCCCCAACCTTGATGAGACTTTCACTAGTGCCCAAGACCACCCAATGATGTCTGAATTACTGGCAAGGACATTGCAGTTCATGGACTACATCCCTAAGAGCTTTTCTCCCTTAGCATACTCAGGGAGAAATGATGGCTTGTCTGTTCCATATGTATGATGCTCAGCCAACCACACCAAAAGCAAAAGGGAGGCTGTCAGGTTCACTGGGAAGACAGAGCATATGTTGTTCTCATTTCCACTGTTTCCAACATTGCGCTTCCCAGAGAATAAGCAGTTGGGGCAGAAACGTTGACAGAAACATGATTAAATGGTTCATAGTTTGCCAGGATTGGCAAAACAATACCATACTATGTCCAATATGGTAGTCACTGGCCACATGTGCCTATTTAAATGCAAATTGCAATTAAAAAATTCATAGCCCCAGCAGTATTAGCCACATATTGGTTACCATATTAGATGGCATGGATTATGAAATATTTTCATTCTGCAGAAATCTGTTGAATAGCACAGCATGACAGTTGTGAGTCAAAAATATATATTACGAGCTTAAATCAGTCTATTTTTATGGGTGAAGTTTTATCACAACTGAGTTCATTTGTGTACATAATGCTACTTATTGTTTTGCAGCGTAGTGGCAGTTGAGCAATAGCTATGCAGACTACCTAATAGCAGATCCTAAAATATTTACTTTATGGCCATTGACACAAAATATTTCCTTACCTCTGCTTTAGGTATTTCTTTCTCTTTTTGTCTTCTAGATCTATCTGTCTGTCTGTCTGTCTGTCTGTCTGTCTGTCTGTCTGTCTGTCTACCTACCTACCTACCTACCTACCTACCTATCTAAATATCTAAAATCTATTTATTTTGAGATAGACTTGGAACTTACTTTGTAAATGAGGCTGCCTTTGAGCTCATAGACATCCAGTTACCTCTGCCTCCTGAGTACTGATGTGCACCATCATGAGAGACACTTTTATTAATATTTAATACACTCTCTACTAACTCTCTCTCTCTTTGTGTGAGTGTGTGTGTGTGTGTGTGTGTGTGTGTGTGTGTGTGTGTGTTATGTGTGCAGGTGCTCTTGGGAAACATAAGAGGGCACCAGATCTCCTCGAGCAGGAGTTATAGGTAGTTGTGAGCTCTTGGCTGTGGACGCTGGAGACAAAACATAGGTTCTCTGGGAAAGCAATAGTAATTTCAACTTCTAAACCATTTTATCAGGTTTTTTGACTTACAGATATTTGGCCATTAAAGAAAAACTTGTAGTGCCTGTCGCACAGTTATAATGTGGCTTTAATACTGATTACCTTAGTGACTTGTTCTATTAAGCAGAGAATTTCATTGAACCATAGGACCAGAACATCACCTATAACCCAAACATTCTAGAAGATTCTGTTTTCTTTCTTGGATCAGAGAAAGAATTACCAGGAAAAATACATCTTAATAAAAGAAAGGCTTATTGAAATGGGCATGTTTTCAATAATGTTGCAAACTTGAGTCACTGTTTTGGTTGTTTATTTATTAGATACAGTGTTTCCAAGGACATTTAGATTATGAAAAATATCAACAAATGTATCTTTGACATTTCAATGAGGGATCAAAAAAGGGATTTATAAATGAATTGAATTTTACCTTGAAAAAAGTATTAATTCCTTCTGATATGTGAATACTGAAAGATATACTTAACAAAAAATTTATTTTCAGTTATACACTGACTGAAAAATATGCTTTCCTCTAATTATGGAAGGAATGCATTTGTTTTCCAGGGCTTCACTGAACAGCTGTGAGTTTTTAGACCATCTCCACTAAACAAGCATATATATTTGCTTCCCTTTCATCCTCATTCTTCCAATATTTGATCACTGAATCCAGAACATGTTGTTATTCCCAGTATCCAAATACTAATTCAATTTGATACAAATTCATTTCCATACCAAGACTAAATAAAATTGTTATTTATGGGTAAGAAAAACATAGCAGCTCTGAGTCCATCTAAAGAGTCATTTGATGATATCAAATCCCAATTCCGAATTTTCAATATTGAAAGAAGTGTTAAGAGGCATCCAATGAATTCCAAAGCTCCTGTTTATTATAAATAACAGAAAAGACTTGTTCAAAGTCTTATGACCAAGCTTTACAAGAGAGAAAACTCAAATCTTATAAACCTAAGATCTTTCTACTCTGATATAAAAACACTTCAATTTTTTTTGATCTTCCTTCAACAGCTTTAAGTTCATTCATTTATTTAACAAAGCATTTAGGGGGAAAACAAGATGGTTAAGCAGGTAAAGCACTTGTCACATAAGCATGAGGACTTGAGTTCAGATTTCTGGCACTCACATAAACTCTAGGTGAAGATAGCGTGTGCTCAAAATCCTAGTATGGAAACGGAGGATTTCCCCAAACCCCTGATGCCAAGCTGGCTAACTAGGTTACCTGAATTTTGGTGCTCTAAGTTCAAATGAAAGAATATGACTCAATTAGATAAAGGGGGGACAAAATGCAGAAGATACTTGATGTTTACATTTTGTTTCTACACAGCCACACCTGTACATGTGCAACTGTATTCATACATGCACACACACACACACACACACACACATACACACACACACATACACACACATGCCTATCCCACATATACATGCAAAAATGCATTGACTGGGATAGGGGTATAGCTCAGGTGTAGAAGAGCATTTCCTTAGAATACAACCTAGCTCCATTGGACCCTAGTTCAATGTTTGGTATCATCAAAATAAGTAAAAAAAACTAAACACTTTTGATGAGGCCAACATCCCATTAGTGCTAAAGGTATAAGGATATATATTGTATATGAGGAGTCACAAGTTTAAGAGACCCCAGAGAGACAAATAACCCTATTAAAAATGGGGTACAGAGCTAAACAAAGAATTTTCACCTGAAGAAATTCAAATGGCTGAGAATCACCTTAAGAAATGTTCAACATCCTTAGTCATCAGGGAAATGCAAATCAAAACAACCTTGAGATTTCACCTCACACCAATCAGAATGGCTAAGATMAAAAACTCAGGAGACAGCAGATGTTGGCGAGGATGTGGAGAAAGAGGAACACTCCTACACTGCTGGTGGGACTGCAAGCTGGTACAGCCACTCTGGAAATCAGTCTGGCAGTTCCTCAGAAAACTGGGCATGACACTTCTGGAGGACCCTGCTATACCACTCCTGGGCATATACGTAGAGGATTCCCCAGCATGCAATAAGGACACATGCTCCACTATGTTCATAGCAGCCTTTTTCATAATAGCCAGAAGCTGGAAAGAACCCAGATGTCCCTCAACTGAGGAATGGATACAAAAAATGTTTTAAATTTACACTATGGAATACTACTCAGCTATTAAAAACAATGAATTCATGAAATTCTTAGGCAAATATTTGGAACTGGAAAATATCATCCTGAGTGAGGTAACCCAATCACAAAAGAACACACATGGTATGCACTCACTGATAAGTGCATATTAGCCCAGAAGCTTGGAATATCAAGACACAATTCACATATCAAATGATACCCAAGAAGGAAGGAGAGGTCCCTGGTCCTGGGAAGGCTCAGTGCAGCATTGTAGAGGAATACCAAGACAGGGAAGTGGGAAGGGGGTGATTGGGGGCCAGGGGGAGGGAAGAGGGCTTATGGGACTTTTGGGGAGGGGAAATCATTTGAAATGTAAATAAAAAATATATTGAATAAAAAAGAAAAAAACCAAAACAAAGAAACAAACAAAAAGAATGGCAGTCTTTCTTTCACATATGTGCATCCTCTCCCTCTCCACCCCCCTTCCCCATCTCCTTAGCATTGAAATACCAGGCATCGGCCATGTCCCCTGGCTTTTACATGGGTGCTGGGGCTCAATCTCAGGGCCTTCTGCTTTTTCTGAGCCAAATCTCCAGTTCCATAATAATCTTTACAAAACAGGATGTTCCATGTGCTATGGAAACATAAATGAAATGGTAACACTCTTGTAATGTTCATGTGTGATGGTAGTTTTGTGGCCAGATGTGGTTATCACACAAAATATCACAACCACTTAGGAGGATAAACAGTAGGACTGAAATAGTGAGTTCCAAGCCAGCAGAAGGTATGATAGGAGAGTCCCTGCCTGTGGGGGAAAAAACAAAAAAATATTTCCTTACAGTGATGATCCAATAGTAAAGGATAAACTAGATCCTTTAGTTTACAGGTACCTCAAAGATCTTTATGTACCCCCATATACTTTATAATTGTTTTATATTCACTCTATATTTATAATTTGCAATTTACATAAATGTTGTCTTAATTACTTTTTTTTTTTTTGCTGTGAAGAGACACCATAACCAAGACAACTTACACAAGAAATAGTTTATTGAGGGCTTACAGCTCCAGAAGATTAGTCTGTGGCCATTGTGGTGAGGACTGTGGCAGTAGGCAGGCAGGCATGACACCAATGCAGTAGCTGAGAGCTTACATCTGATCCACATGCAGAAGACGGAGGGAAAGCCAGCTGAAAATGGCATAGGCTGTTGGAACCTCAAAGCTCACTTGCAGTGACACACCTCCTCCAATCAGCCACACCTCTTAATTCTTTCCAAGAGTTCCATCAAACCTGTGGACTTAAGGGAGCCATTCTCACCCTAACCACCACAGAATATAAGGCATTATATTAAAGTTCAGTGTACTTTAATATGACTGGTGGAAAACATAGTTGAATAAAGTGGAAATACTATGCTTTATCAAAATAACATTAATATTATAAATCTGAACATAGTATTTAAGGAAAAACTGGAATTATCTAATTGAATAAAAAAGGTATATTTCTACTATCTAGAGATAAACATGATTATTTTTAATTAAACCATTAGTCTTTTACACAAGATAATGAGCTGTACTTCAGACTCACTAAAGCACAGGCTCACCTTCAACTGCACTTGACACTTGGAGTTAACCATGAGTTACTATGTTGAGAAAGCAGTTATATTTTAGTATACTTTCTAAAATATTTATCTTTAATCTTTGTTTTACAGTCCAATCGTTACCACTCTTGGTCCATCCTCCTATAGTTTCTCATCCCATTCCTCCTCCCCTCATATCTCCCCCCCACTTCCCCACCTCCTCACCCCCACCCCTAATCCACTCCACCCCCCACCCTCTATCCCACACCACTCTACTCCCTGGGGCCTCAAGTCACTCCAGGGTTGGGTGCATTTTCTCTTACTGAGGTCAGACCTGGCAGTCCTCATATCAGATGGTATATGCTGCCTGGTTGGTGGTTCAGTGTCTGACAGATCTCAGGGACCAGGTCAGTTGAGACTGCTGATCTTCCTATAGGATCGCCCTCCTCTTCAGCTTCTTCCATCTTTTCCCTAATTCAACCACAGGGGTCACCATCTTCTGTCCAATGGTTGTGTGTCAGTATCTGTATCTGACTCTTTCAGCTGCTGGTAGAGTCTCTCAGAGGATAGCCATGCTAGGCTCCTGTCTGTAAGCACACCATAGCATCTGTAACAGTGTCAGGCCTTGGGGCCTCCCCTTGAGATGGATCCCAAGTTGGGCCAATCACTGTACCTYCTTTCCCTCAGCCTCTGCTTCATTTTTGTCCCTGTAGTTCTTTTAGACAGGAACAATACTGAGTCAGAGATTTTGACTGCAGGATGGCAACCCCATCCTACATTTGATGCCCTGTCTTTCTACTGGAGGTGGACTGTACAAGTTCCATATCCCCACTGCAGGATATTTCATCTAAGGTCCTTCCCTTTGAGTCCTGAGAGTCTCTGGTACATTCTGGAGGGTCCCCCAAACCTTCCACCTCCCGAGGTTGCATGTTTTAGTTTTTTCTGATGGTCCTCAGGGCTTCACCCCAAAACCTGGTCATGTTCCTTTTCCCCTCCCACTACACTCTCCCACCCAGGTGCCTCCCTCCTTCTGCCCTCAGCGATTGTTTTCTTCTCCCTCCCAAGTGGTATTGAAGCATCCTCACTTGGGCCCTTCAGCTTGTTAACCTTCTCGAGTTCTGTGGATTGTATTTTGGGTATTCTGTACTTTTTGGTTAATATCCACTTATTAGTGAGTACATACCATGCACGTCCTTTTGGGTCTGAGTTACCTCACTCAGGAAGATATTTTCTAGTTCTATTCATTTGCCTGAAAAACTCATGATTGTCCTTGTTCTTAATAACCAAATAGTATTCCCTTGTGTAAATGAAACCAGATACACTGAATCTAATAGAAGAGAAAGTGGGAAAGAGCCTCGAACTCATTGGCACAGGGGGAAACTTCCTAAACAGAACTCCAATGGCTCAGACTCTAAAATCACGAATTGATAAATGGGACCTTATGAAACTGAAGAGCTTCTTTAAGACAATAGGAAAACTCAGCAAAGCACAGATTGAAAAAAAAAAAACTTTACTAACCCCATATCTGATAGAGGGTTAATATCCAAAACATATAAAGAACTCAAGAAGCTAACTACCAAAAAGACAAATGACCCAGTCAAAAATGTGGTATAGAACTAAACAGAGCATTCACAATAGAAGAATCTCAAATGGCCAAGAAGCACTTAAGGAGATGTCCTTAGTCATCAGGGAAATGTAAATCAAAACAACCCTGAGATGCCACCTCACACCAACTAGAATGGCTAAGATCCAAACCTCAGGAACAGCACATGATGTAAAGGATATGAAGAAAGAGGAATATTCCTCCATTGCTGGTGGGATTGCAAACTGGTCCAACCACTCTGGAAGTCAATCTAGAGGTTCATCAGAAAATTGGAAATAGATCTACCTGAAGATCCAGCTATACCACTCTTGGGAATATACCCAAAAGATTCCCCACCATGCTACACTTCTTTAGAATTMTTTTAATGGCCTGCAACATAATTTGGAGAGTGAAAGTGCTTTTCACATTAACCTAATAGCCTTAATTTAACTCCCAAAATCTATAGTGGAAGGAGAAAATTTACTCCCAGTTCTCTGACTTATGCTCATGTGTTGTGGCATGTGGGACACATACTCTTACATGTGGATCATTTTAATAATAATAATAATAATAATAATAATAATAATAATAATAATAATAAGGAAAGAAGAAATAATTAGAATAAACAATGGGCTGGAGTGATTGATTGCTCAGCACTTAAAAGTGTTTGCTGTTTTTCCAGAGGACCAGAGTTTTGTTCCAAATACTCAGTTGAACAGCTCACAACTACCTATAACTACAGTTCCTTTTCTGGACTTGAATAAAACACACATACACATACACACATACACACACACACACACTCTTTCAGAATAGATAAATAATCTAAAATGTCCTTTCAATGGCACAAATCATTAGCACAATTTGCCTCTTAAGCTTAGAGTTACTTTTTTCTACCAGTAAACCAGGTTCTTACATTTATTGATCTTCTCACAGAATATATCCTGAATTTGTTTTCCTCTCCCTCTACTCCTTCTAGTTCTTTCTTACTTCCCCTCCAATACAGATATATCCCTCTCAGTACTTAGATAACTAACAGGCTTTAAGGGAATATAATATAATATAATATAATATAATATAATATAATATGTAATATAATGTAATGAATACATTGTCCTTGTGCTCACATACAAGCAGTATGGAAATAAGGAATGTTAATCATACAGAGCTGTCTCTTCAATGGAGGAAACATATACTTGTTTTCTACCCAGAAGGCTGGGAGTAGATGTTAATGATCTAGTGGTCTTTGCTATCTGTATGTCCAGCCCTTACTCAAATCACCCAGAATGTTTATCCCAGACTCCTTCCCTAGACTTTCATCTTTGTTTCTCAGAGACTAGAACCCATCCACAAGGGAGCTATCACATGTACTTTAGAGCCTGCTAACATCTATGCTATCTCAGTCAGTGACAACAACAGATCCTAGTCTCTGTAGCTATAGAAACCATCTACATGGCAAAGGTCACATGTACTTTGCAAATGAGTTCTGTTGTAGTTATGCCTTAAGCTTTATTTTGCACATAAGATTGGGATAATTGTTTAGTTGTTACCAGGAAACTGTTTTTTTTTTTTTGTTTTTTACAAAATTATACTGTACTTAAATATGTTTGGAATAAATTGGCCTGATGTCAGATTCCAGAAGTTTGAACCAACACCAACTAAGTTGTACTGAAACAAATTTCCTTCTTGTTTCATGTGGTTTGTTTCCCTGCTGGTTGTGATGCTTGCAGGTTCCCCCACAATAAGACAAGACAAAGGCTAATATATCAGAATAGGCCAAAACAAACAGAAGGAAAAACATGTATGTTTCATATCTATTTTTTGATATATATTTATGAAAGTAACATAGCTATTGAAGTCATTGGAAAATATAAGTTTTGACAAGTTTCTAACTATATTGTTAATTTTAAAACTAAATTGATTTAGATCTTTGTCTAGTTGATATCTTTGTTTATACTACTCTTATATGGAATTCTCAAATTTTTCAATTATTCTTGGTTCTAAAATGTCATTTTTGTTTAAGTTTTTAACTGATGTGCTTTTTACTAGGTGTTTCACATTTTGATGCAGTTATTGCAAAAGGCGTCAGTGTTTGGTGATATTTAGAAAGCCTATTGTTTTAGCTTACACTTCTACATTTTTAAACAGCTTCTTCAATCAGTTCCAATGTAACAAGGAATTGTATCTAGAGGGGAAGGCAAAGTAACTAACTACCAGGATACATAGAATGAGTTTTGGCTACTCTACTTATGCTCCTGGTGGGTCGCACACTTCTAGGCACCCACCCAGCAGCTCTGTGCATCCGTGAATGAAACACACACACACACACACACACACACACACACACACACAAACTTATTTTTAAAATGCCTTTGCTAACTCAATGACTGGGCTTTTTTTTTTTTTTTTTTTTTTTKGKTTTTTTGAGACAGGGTTTCTCTGTGTAGCCCTGGCTGTCCTGGAACTCACTCTGTAGACCAGGCTGGCCTCGAACTCAGAAATCCGCCTGCCTCTGCCTCCCAAGTGCTGGGATTACAGGCGTGAGGCACCACCGCCTGGCTATGACTGGGCATTTCTAATCCTTCACCTGCTACCCTAGGCCCAATTGAGGGCGTGACCAGTGGCCACTTACCCAAAATCTCACATGGCTGGTTGGCTTTATCTGCTGCCACTCTCTTTTTCTGTTTCTTCCCACGTCCCAGCAATCCTCCCTCTCTCCCCCTCTGCATTCTGCCTGCACAAGTCTAAGGGTCCTGCTCCATCTCCCTTTGCTCAGCCACTGGCCACTATAATCTCTATTGATCGATCAAAAACCAGTTGGGATCAAGGACCTTTAGAATTTGGACACACAAACTCCCAATTGAATCAAACCATTAAAACCAATCTCCAACAAGGATATTACACCTGTGATTTTGTCTCTCCATCATTGCGTATCTGGCTGAATCTCCTTCCTTCTCTCTTCTTGCTTCTTCTTTCTCCTTTCCCCACTCAACACAGTTCAAACAGCAGTAGCTTTTGCATTGTACCAACTATGCTTTCCCCTATATATGTCTTAATTTCTTTTATGTTCTAGCAACTATGGCCCTAAATATATTTACAGAAGTAAAAACGAATCTAACTGAAAGTCATTAGTTAATTAATAAAAATCACCTAATTTGTGTGGCCTGTCTAGCTTATGTGTGACTGCTTTTTGGTTATGAACAGTTACGGTAAAATATTGCCAAGGGCCATGGAGGAGGAATGGCAAATGGTTTTAGAACTCATGGAATGCAGCCTAAGGGTTACTATAGTCCCAAGAACATGTCCTGAGGACTTCATGCTGTTACAGAGTTCTGCTCTGCTTGCTGCCCTCACATTCCTCTTAATCTAAGAATTGTAAGAAAACTCTAAGGGGGCTTCCACTTTCTCATTGGGCAGTATCTCTGACACTCCTAATACTAATGTTTGGTCTCTTACAGGCATTGCTGCTGGAGCAGATTAATGATTCTATCATCACCCTAGGAAAGAACATAAGAGATGTACACTAATATTTGGAAAAATTATATTGTTAGTGAAGCTAGGTGGAGACGTTTTTACTACTGGCTCCAATGTAGAAAATCTTAAGGAACAATATGAAGGTCAGAGAGGCATACTATTTGTTCCAATGAAATACATTTTTTGGATATTTTCTTTATTTACATTTCATATGTTATCCCCTTTCCAGGTTTCCCCTTCCTGCATCCCTCCTCTCCCAGAAACCCCTATCTTATCCCCTTCACCCTGCTTCAATAAGGGTGTATCCCCACCAACTCACCCACTCCTGTCTTCCCGCTCTCGCATTCCCCTACACTGTGGGTATCTATCTAGCCTTCATCGAACCAAGGGCCTCTCCTCCCATTGAAGCCTGACAAGGCCATCCTCTGCTACATATGCAGCTGGAGATATGGGTCCCTCCATGTATATTCCTTGGTTGGTGGCTTAGTTCCTAGGAGCTCTGAGAACTCTGATTGGTTGATATTGCTGTTCGTCCTATGGGGTTGCTCCTTCAGTCCTTTCTCTACCTCCTCCATTGGGGACCCCTTGCTCAGTACAATGGTTGCCTGTGAGCATCCACCGCTGTATTTGTAAGGCTCTGGCAGAGCCTCTCAGAAGGCAGCCATATCAGGCTCCTGTCAGCATGCACTTCTTGGCATCTGCAATAGTTTCTGGGTTTGGTAACTGTATATGATCCCCATATGGTGCAATCTCTGGATGACATTTCCTTCAATCTCTGTTCCACACTTTGTCTATTTATTTGCTCCCGTGAGTATTTTGTTCCCCTTTCCAAGGAGGACCAAAGTATCCACACTTTGGTCTTCCTTCTTCTTGAGCTTCAAGAGATCTGTGAATTGTCCCTTGGGTATTCTTAGCTTTTGGGCTAATAACCACTTATCAGTGAGTACATACCTTGTGTGTTCTTTTATGACTGGGTTAACTCACTCAGGATGACATTTTCTAGCTCCATCCATTTGCCTAAAAATTTCATTAATTCATTGTTTTTAATAGCTGTG
>BDUI01011928.1:8850-19610 GCA_002335545.1 Apodemus speciosus
AATTGGGCATGACACTTCCAGAGGACCCTGCCATACCACTCCTGGGCATATACCCAGAGGATTCCCCTGCATGCAGCAAAGACACATGCTCCACTATGTTCATAGCAGCCTTGTTCATAATAGCCAGAAGCTGGAAAGAACCCAGATGCCCCTCAATGGAGGAATGGATACAGAAATTGTGGTATATTTATACAATGGAATACTACTCAGCAATTAAAAACAATGAATTCATGAACTTTGTAGGCAAATGGTTGGAACTGGAAAATATCATCCTAAGTGAGCTATCCCAATCACAAAAGAATACACATGAAATCCAATCACTGATAAGTGGATATTCATTAGCCCAGAAGCCCTGAATACTCAAGAAACAATTAGTTAATCATATGATTCCCAAGAAGAAGGGAGGAAAGGGCCTTGGTCCTGAAAAGACTTGATCCATTATTGTAGAGGAGTACCAGAAGAGAGAAATGGGAGAGGGGTGATTGGGGAAAGGGCGGAGGGAAGGGGACTTATGGGACATATGGTGAGAGGGGATCTGGGAAAGGGGAAAGCATTCAGGACATAAACAAAGAATATAGAAAATAAAAAATTAAAAAAGAAAAGAGAAAAAGAAAAAGGAAAACAAAAATAAATTTAAAACCAGCTTGTTATAGTTTATTATTGAATGCTAGCTGTTGTCAAATGACTTTGCCTTGGGACAAGTTTGTGTGTAAACTGCCTGGGCCACACCAGGTGTTCCCATCTGGGAGGGGACATGAATGCACCATCATCCTGCATCGGTGAGGATGGTGGTGAGCATGGTAGTGAAAATGGTGAGGATGGTAAGGATGGTAAGGATGGTAAGGATGGAGGCAGTGAGGATGGTGGCAAGGATGGCGGCCGGCAGTTTTCTTTGCCCCCTCACTGATTTCCAATTTGACAATATCTTTGAAAGGCTGCAGGGTTTGCAGCTACTCTTTGTTCCCCATCTACGTGGTTGTTGCCTATATCCTTCAAAATTCTCTTCCTCTCTTAGCTACTAAAATGTAATTTTCTAGTTAACAGTAAAGGAAAAAAAATGTGTGCATGTGGAGAGGAGAGGGATTCAGAAAGCTGTTTTCCTGTTCTGTCAAATTAATGAACATCTCCAAATTATAAAACCCGTTGCTAAGACCAAGATGCGCTCAGCTCCCGGGACTGCTGTCCAAAGGCAGGTAGCCCTGCCTTGCAGTTAATGCCTTAAATTATAGTCATGCATACATCCCAGCTGTTAAACTGTGATTAAATTTTTTGAAACATAGTGAAAGCAGTTATTTCTGTTCTGCTGGGAAGCTTGTTCCTAAGATGTGTAACCGTAATTGATGTTTTCAGGAAAGTGAAAAGGAGATGCTTAATAATTACTCTTTCATTTCCTACTTCTTTAGGAAAAAAACACTAACCCTTGCTTATTCTGTTATATATTTATATATCTGACACAACTAAATACATGGGTTCATATTACATTTGGTGACTCTGGAGTAATCACATGCGTACAGTACAAAATAACAGCTAATTACTTCTAAGGAGGTGGGGGTGAGGAGAAACATCTTAAAAACAGGGAAAACATTTATTTTAAGACTGAAAACATGTTGTGAAGCAGATTCTTTCATGTGCATGTGCATGTGCTTGCAAATATAAGCAAAGTGGTGAACCCCATCATTTAACTTTCCAATTAAAAAAATCAATTTTAGGGACTGGGAATAAAGCTCAATGATAGCATTCAATCCCCAGCATGCACATACACATTCATACACATGCACACATACACAGACGACACACACATACACACATTAACTTCAGCACAAATACTGAAAGCACTTAGTTGGAACTAAGATTCCAACTAAAGTTTGTCTTTTTATCTTATGAGGGGCATTTTTATTCAAAATGTTGACAAGTAAAACATATATTTTTACTAAAGTGGAAAACCTTAAGAAAAATTTTCACTTAAACACAGGAAGGTGCAGTTAACATTTCAAAAACTCATTTAATTTTGTATATAGAATACGCTTGTACACAGAATACAGATATACTTTTGTAGATATACGATAGTCAATATACATAGCCTGTAGCATAACTGGCCTTCCTTCACATTCTGTGCATCGGTGACATTCTATATTACCTTGCTTCACTGTATCATGTTATTTAATCTAATACTCCAGTCAGTTCACAAGCAATACATTTAATCCGTTATTCTGCAGTAAATGTTTGAGATTTGTGTGATGCTGTTGCAAATTTATCTGCTTTAATATGGAAAATTAGTTCCACTTAGTTGCATATCAATGACCTATTCAACACAAAATGCAGGAATGCTGCAAACTGCTCTTTACAATTACTTATAATAAATTTATTTTCTCTTGAAAATATTTCAGCAAGAATAAGGAGAAGGAAAAACCAGTCTTCAAAAGCACATTGTGAATAGCTCCCTATCACACAATGCCGCACGCTTAGACCTTAGCTGGATCTTCAGATACTTTCAAAAGTGGTTAGCTACTCTTCAGGCCTGAAGACAACCTGCTGTGAGCAGGTGGGTAGGAGAAATGCCACACAAAGAAGCAGGCCAGGAGCAGTCAGCYGGCTCTGCCAGAGAATGTCTGACAACGTGACTGTACAAAATGAAAATCTACTCTGTGAAATGCTAACAAGAAAAACGGCAAATGCAGCAGACAAATTACACTACAAGAAATGGACAACTTTTTGAGTCAAAGTAAAATTGAAGCCTCTTTCAAGGTTACAAAAGAATTACTTCACAGGAAGGGAACACAGGCATAGTAATAATACTGATAATGACAATAAAAAGTTTGTTAATTCAGCATGCTCCATCCTGCAGAGGCTCTAGCACACATGAAGGACACAGAGATTGAATTCAGATAGATCACAGCACATCTCCCATTTTCTTTACCACTTCAATCAAGTGCTACAGACAGGAAATCATTTCATCTTGTAGGAAAAGCTCTGATTTTTGTTAAACTTAAAATCAGAAAAATATATTAACTGGAGGAGGAGGGAATCCATCTTTTGCTTTAGAATGAACCCAGCTCATGTATTCATTCTACATTAATTCTGTTAATCTAATTAATTTGTGTGTGTATACAGGAGGCAGGGTGGCATTAACATGCTCATAGGTTATACCTGTATATGCATGTACAGGTTCATGTGTGCCTGCTTGTGTGTGAAGATCAGAGATCAACCTTGGGTATCATTCCTCAAATACCCATTACCTTGTTTTGTGTGACAGGGCTTCTAAGAGACTTGGAACTTGTCCATTAGGCTAGGCTGGCTGCCATCAAGTACAGGGATCCTCCCCGCTCTGACTCCCCGGTGCTAAGATAACAAGCATGCTCTTCCATGACTGGCTTTTTCCATGACTGCTGGGAGCAGAACTCAGGTCATCATTCAATCACTCAGGTCATTGCAAGCACTTTACCAACCCCTTAATGCAATTAATTTTTAAATGATAAATATTAAAACCATAGTTAACACATGGAGGAGAAACTGAAAACAAACAAACCAAACCAAAATCAAAGAAGAAAACAAGTCCTATATGATTTTTAACTGAAATACTCCCTAGCTTATAAAGGGTTTGACTGGAAAGCTGGCCCAGCCAACAGTCAGAGTAGCCACATGGGGCTTCTCCAACTGATTGAGGAATTAAAATTTCAATTCTATTTTACTTCAGTAGATTTCATTGTAGTTTTAAAACTGTGGTGGCTGGATAGATGGCTCAGTGGTGAAGAACAGTTGCTGTTCTTGCAGAGGACCAATTATAGTTCCCAGCATCTACATGGCAGTTCACAATAGTAACTCCAGTTCCAGGGAAATATATGGTTTCCTCTGGCCTCTGTGTGCATCAGATATGCACGTGGTACACATATATATACAAGGAAAGGCAATACTAATATGAAATGAAATAAACAAATCTTTAAAGTAAACTATAGTGACATAATACATATTTCTGTTAAATACAACCTCATTTTTTTGGATAGTATAGATCTCTAAGTGCAACTTTCCACAAAATACAAGAGAATGACAGGAATTCCATTAGCTCTTCTTTAGTAAACTTCAAACCTACAGACCTAAATCTAGGGGGAAACACAAGCAAATGCATAGCATGAGAAAGCAAATAAATTGTAAACATTGTCATTTTACCTCCCACAAAATGAGGGTATTTGAGGAAAACTGACTTGTCAGATGAGTAGGGAAAAATTCTTTGAAACAGTCAGTGAGGGAGGAGCTTTAATTTTGCTTAATAGTTTCCACTGTTTGCATTCTCTGTTCTTTTAATCCCTCCTCTCAGACAGACAGACTGCTCACTAGCTCGGTACTGTTGCTTATCAACAGTGACTAAGGTTCTTTCTGAGCATATGATCCTCAAGCCAGAAAAGAAGGCTATGGCAGCAGCAAGGTGTAGATGGCAGAGGTCCAGCCCCAAAAAGCAGACATCTCTAAGCAATGAGTAATGAGTGTCAGAGAGTAAGAGGGAGGCCATGATGTGCACAAGCCTCTGAAAAAGAGGAGAGGGACAGCTGAGGCACACAATTTGCTGCTCTCCCCACATAATCCCATCAGCAGGTGGTCCTGCTGGCCTGAAACAAAGCAATTAGCAGAAGACAGTTGCTTCCATGAGAAATATCCTTGGGTGGGTCCTCTGAACCTTTGTTGCCATTGACGTCTTAGGAACCATGGTGGCCTGTATCTGCAGAGCTCTATCTGACTTGCTATCTTACAGTGTGGATTCTATTAATTTGGGGAGGTCAAAACTGGAGACCCCATAAACCACCTAAGAAAGCTGCCTCAGGACCATGGTTACCCAAGGGAAGGTTTGAGAGAAAGGAAATCTAAATCTCGGGATCAACGTATAGCTAAGGCAGACTTACTTCAGAAATTCTGGAACCCAAGAAGACTCCATATCCATGCACTGACCTGCCCTCTGCCCATAGAGCCAGTCAGCTTGCCATGAACTTGGCAAGGAAGTAGGTTCAAACTTAAATCAGAGCAGACCTTCAGATTGACTAAGGATGATGACCACCTATGACAGTCCATAGCCACAGGACTACACACAGTTAACTGAAAGATAGTGATCACCCATGGCATCCCTTAGCCAAGTGACTCACATAGTAAATATACCTGTTTGTTTTTAATAGGAAACAGGGAGTAATACTGTGCCCATGAAGTTTACCAATGATATCACTTCTCTACTGGAAACTCCCATCAACTCCATTGGCCTGAAACCAGAGCAGAGTCCATGGTACTAAGTAAGAAGACTGTGCAGATTTGGCTCCTCGCCCCTTTCAGGTAACTACTGATGACACACATGTGAAGCAGCTCTTCAACTGTGACTCTCAGGTGAGCATCCTTAGGAGGCTACTAGCAATACAGATGAAGTAAAGAAGTCTGAAGTCAAGTTTGTAGGTGCAACCCACAGCACAGGTTTAACAAGTCATCCAGATGATTCTTCCCTACACTGTACTTTGATTTTTGTTGTTGTTGTTGTTGTTGTTGTTGTTGTTGTTTGGTTTGGTTTTTTGAGACAGGGTTTCTCTGTGTAGTCCTGGCTATCTTGGAACTCACTCTGTAGACCAGGCTGGCCTCGAACTCAGAAATCCGCCTGACTCTGCCTCCCAAGTGCTTGGATTAAAGGCATGCGCCACAATCACGCAGCCTACACTGTACTTTGAAATCAGCACTAATTTAAAGCATGAATGACAGGAAAATGTGATGTGAGCAACTGACAGGGAAAAGAACAAGAAGCAGAGCACAGTAGGGCTACAAAGTTGGCTCAAGATCCTGAATGAGGAAGCCCTACAGCAAGATTATGTAGGTCTAAATCTCTCGCCACCATCTTACTAGCAGGATGACCTTAAGCAAATCACATACTTTCTCTTGCTCTAAGGAGTCTCATTGATTCTCACTGATAAAAACAAATGATGATATTATCTACTTTGTAGAGCAAAGAACTGTGAAGACTAAAACATTTACTATATGCATTAAGCTTCAACCAGTCCCCATGGCAGTGTGAACTGCCAAGATGAGCACTGTGCAGGGTGAGCACTGTGAAGGGTGAGCACTGTGCACTGTCAACATTGTGGGTATCAGTACTGTGCAGCAGGAGCACGTGCAGCACGCAGTGTCAGCACTGTGCAGCATGAGCACTTTGCATCAGGAGCATTGTGCAGGGTGAGCACTGTGCAGGGTGAGCACTGTGCAGGGTGAGCACTGTGCAGGGTGAGAACTGTGCAATAGGAGTACTATGCAGCAGGAAAGTACAGTGCAGCCCAAGCACTGTGCAGCCTGAGCACTGTGGAGCTGGAGCACTGTGCATGATTCACACTGATCATCACTTATCACTCACACTCACTCCACCATGTGGAACCATGTGGTAGTTTGTCAAATCAACCCTAAAGGCCAAGTCTACAGAAAGTACATAAAAATCATTCCTGCCTGTAAGGAAAAAAATGCTTTATCTTGATTTTAGGCAACTGATAACTTTGCTGATACAGCATTTACCCTTCCTAGAAAGTATTAACTTGATGTCTCAATTCCTTTCAACAAGTCTAGGGTATGCCTTGATGGGTTCATACATTTCAAGTATATGAATACTTTTGCAGCAAAGGACTTACAAAACAGAAAATAAAAATGTACTGAACATCATCCAAGGAAAATGAATTTTCTAGGAGAAATGGTGTTGGTAGTTTTTCTAAATACATGCTTAGCCAAAGATTCTACATGTCAAATAGCCATAAGGGTAACTATCATCAGAAACACCAGGGAAGATGCTGAAGAGTGCCATGACAGGAAGACTTGAATGGAACCTTCTATGTCTTTTCACATCTAAACACACAACAGTCAAACTACCTGATGCCCCAAACCACATGGTCCAACAAAGAATATGCTACTGACCACTGTTGTTAAGATGTAATAGCACAAGCATTTATTATTCTGTTCACTCCTTCAGCATTTGTTTGTTTGTGGCTGTGTGTTTGCTTGTTTAGACAGGGTTAC
This sequence comes from Apodemus speciosus, assembly GCA_002335545.1. Classification (NCBI taxonomy): domain Eukaryota; kingdom Metazoa; phylum Chordata; class Mammalia; order Rodentia; family Muridae; genus Apodemus; species Apodemus speciosus. The sequence goes on from BDUI01011928.1 coordinate 15,868, forward strand.
ATGTATCCCAGGATGGTTTCCAACTCTCCTCAGCTAAAGAGGCCCTTGAGCTCCTCCTCATCTTCCATATACCAATTCCTGAGTGTCAGGATTATACAAATGCACCCCCATACTTGGTTTTAGGCAATGCTAAGAACCAAAGTCAGGATGTTTGTTGGTCATGTAGACAAGCATTCTGCCACTGAACCATATCCCTGAGCCCATCAAATGGATTTAAGTAGTATGAAAGTATGTAATGATCTCAAAGAGTTTCATCTCATAATTTATTTATAAAGGTAGAAAACTGAGGCAAAGAATTAAGGTATAGAAAAAAAGAGTATGCACAGAGAAGTCATAATATCAGGTTGAGTACTGAGTGTTCAAATCTTCTTAGAACTACAGAGATACCTCAACATACCAGTTGAGCCCAGCTTAGAAACTATTCAGTTCTCAGATATCTATTACAGAGTCTGAGTCCTCTGACTCAGTCTCTTAAGAGAGACAGGTATGGATGAGACATAAAACAGATGTGATTCTTTGGTTTTCTACATAAAATTAAGTAAAAGAACCAGTATTTGATGCTATGAGAGATTAAAAGGTCCTATTTGTATGTAAGAGCCATATTTTCCTGTGGTTTTGTTTGATTTTCCAGGAGCCTCCAGCCTCACTATGAAGTGCCCATAGAGGCTTAGCTCCATGGTTTTCTACTTTAAATGGAGGTCAAGGATTGCAAAGAACATGCTATCCACTCGTAGGTTCAAGGCACCTGCTCATAGGAAGCCACTGGAGGTGGGGGGAAGTACTTCCCAAATTACAATACTAACTTCCTAAGGCATGTGCTAGAAAGGCAACCTGCATGGTCATGTTTCTTCTGATGGAAGATGATATCATTTCAACTGCATAAAAGATGATAATCTATGCAAGCCATGATTTATAATTAAAAGCCTATAATGACAAAGATGACTTCTCATCTAATAATTATTTAAATGCCTGTGGGATTATTTATGTCCAGCAAAACATAATGCAATAGCTTTGTGAGGCTCTCTGAAAAAGAGAACACATTCTCTGAAATTAAAACATAGCTCAAAACCTTCTAGTATAAGAAGAAAAAAACTTTACAACTATAGAAAGGGCACAATGAATAATAAAATACAGCTTTTCCTTATTATATCAGTATTAGCCACATGGAGAATGATAAAGATTTTTAACTTGAAGCCTTCTAAGGAAATCATGTGAACATTTACCTGCACAGTCCTCTGAGTCCCATCAACGTTGACAGACAATAAGGGTGACGCCAGGTTCCACGTACTGGTCACATTTAGTTTCGAGCCATCAACTTCCACCTGTTGTGGCATAAAATAAGACTGTTACCATGAAGACAGACAGGAAACTGATCTCAAGTTCACTGCTACATGCAAAGCAGTAGCCATTTTAACAGATGGCTTCCAAACAACCTGTCATGTTTACTGCTGCAGCCATGAAAGACAGGGTCCAGCAACAGAGTCTTCCCAGCCATCTCTGGGGAGAGGTGAAGGACCTGTGAACAGCTGCCTCTGGGTCCTGAGGCTTCAAGTGATTTCGAGAAAGTAACAAACAGCCTTCTAACTGGAAACCTAGCTGGACATGCTACATTTGCTGCAATTAGACAAGTAATGCACATAAATTCCAGTGACACTTTGCAACCCACACAACGGGGCTTTCATATAATGTCCTCTCCAAGGACCAAAGAAGAACTTTCACAGTGCTAATTTTAATGATGGAATAAGCATTGTTATCTTAATTAAACACACACTTTAATTAGGCAATACTCTCTGTTATTGAAGAGCCAATCTATTCAAACTTTGAAAAGTTCTATCAGACATCACCAATCATAAATAATTTTTACCAAATCATCATCAAAAACAAAAAGACATAATTATTCAAATCAGAGATACAATTAGAGGGAAAGTTTAATTTCTAAGTAATTTGAAAGTAGTTAAAAGGAAATGAAATCAAGGTTAATTGAAAACACTCACCAAAGGTTGTTTCCTAACTCTTTGGTATAAAAGACAGGCTAGAAACAGCATTATTATTTTAGGTCTATACACACTTGCATAAGTTGCGAAGTAAGCCTAAAGCAGAACCAATATGCGTGACTGCTAACAATCCCTACTGTTAACTCTCTCCAAACTGCACACCCACTCTATAAAATTAGATGACAGAGTCCTACTCCCTTTCTATTGAGCACCTGGGAACAGATAAGGAGACAACAGTGAACAAAGACATTTTTAAAAAACATTTCTGTCAAGTATTGGCTGCCCTAAAAGGATCCAATCTTGAGGACACAGCCAGAAAGTTGAAGGCTTCGTGACATTGCTGACTGAAAATGTGACTCCAGTGAGTCATGATAGGAATCTAGAACTTTCTTAGTAGATGATAAGCCAGGTCTAAGTCAGACTGAGGACCACATGGCMCAGGAGACTCCATAGCTGCAGGTGCACAGCAGGCACTACAGGCAGCAGAAGTCTTTCAGTGCAGTCATAGCATCAGAAAAGCCCAAAGGAGACCAGGAATTGTTTGTTACTCAACAGCTAATGATCCAAAGCCAAGCAGCATAGACTTACAAGGCTCTCTACCCATCATTAACTTAATATGACTCTGACCATTGTTCCTATGCCCCTAACGCATGCATCCAAGCTCTGTTATGATTGGATCTAGGGGCAGAGAAAGAAGCCTGAAGCACCAATGTCTTGGTATAGAAGAAAGTCATAATCCAGTTTACACAGAAGTTTGTCTTCTTTCCTCTCTACTAATGGTAGGGAGGCCTTATGAGTAAGACTCACATGACTGAGAAACAAAGGCACAACATTTCCTTATAYACTAGATAAGAAATCAACAAAAACTTGTGATTTTGCTATCTCTAAATCAAGGAATATATCACATCATCAGTAATAAATGAAGTATATCTATAAATATTAAATAAGGGAATATGCCAGAACCCACCACATGCCTTCCTAGGTCCCTTATCAGTAATCATATTTCTCCAAGACACACAAGGTGAACAACAGATACAATGATTTTGTTAATGCTGTCATCATATGGGTGAAACCTAGTTGTGTTAAAAAGCCAGCAGGAAGCAAAAGTATCACAGTTTGCTTCATTGGGAAGTCAGGGCAGAGTGGCCAGAGGAACTTCAGGTATTATGTCTTATATGCAGTTCACATCAGTCCTCCCAAATCACCAAAGATACAGATGAAGTATGGCAGGGGTTTCCTCATTTACCAAACTGAGAACCTTACTGAATTGTCCACTACTTTATCTCTTCAGTGACAACAACCAATGTGAGGAGAGCCTGCCACAAAGAAAACCAAGGTCATATGTGGTCAGAGAGAGCATAGGTGACTAGCTTGYGGAAAAGTGTAGCCTCTGTTTCTAGCCACTACTCCTGATTACAGCATGGACAGTAATCAGAAAACAGCCAATACTGCATCTTGAGATACAGCTGAGGAAAATTTTAAAAGAGAAAAAGGTAAATAAACTGGGAGCATAAAACACAAGAACAACTACTCAAAGAAACACAGGAAGACTTTAGATAAATAGCTCTCCAAAGACTCAAAGCAACCATAGGAAACATGACCCTCTTAAAAAGAAAAAGCAAAACAAAACAGCTCAAGGGAAAAAAAAAAACAATGGTTCAAAGAAAAGATTATACAATAACAGAAGGAAATGAAAAGCAGGCTGGTAGAATGCAGAGAGAGAGAGAGAGAGAGAGAGAGAGAGAGAGA
>BDUI01011928.1:34801-55676 GCA_002335545.1 Apodemus speciosus
TCCCATCCTCCTCCTCTGGCCTCTGTGGGCAACTTCACTTACATGTTCATACCCTGACACAGAGATACATGCAGACACATAATTMAACATAAAATCTTAAAAAGAATGTTCTTGGAAAACATAGCATGTCGGAAGGTTTTTGCAGTAGATGCTGAGATGTGGCATCATGACCCCTAGTCACTGTCAGTCAGGAGTTTCTTGGACTTACCTCACCTGGCATCACATTGTTACCGTTCAGCTACATACGGACCTTCATAGCTCTGATGATAAAAACCTGCTGTTGCAGCTTCCATCAGAGCCAAGATTGTGGATGTCCTTGGCTCATGAGAGAGACTAGAGTTACAATTCCCATGCTATGGACAAAGGACAGCTTGAAGGAGTCCAGTCTACCCTTCCTACCATGTTGGTCTTGGGAATCAATCTTATATCAAACTGAGCAATCTGTATTACCTTCTACAATTCCTCAGTCTTAGATATCTAACTTTTCTGTTTCTATCCTTCCTGTTCAGCCTTGGCCACTACTTAAATTCTCTCAAACTTCTCAGCTGCCTCTTCAGCTGGCAAACAATAATTGCTTTTCTGTTTGTTTTCTGGTGTCTCAGTTTGGATTGTGTTATGAAAAGTATGCTGGAAAAGATTACAGAAGGAAGCCTTTTATTAAGACCAAGGCCATGACACCAAAGGGGCTAGCAAAGGTGTCTCTTAGCCAACTCCCCAAATGAGCCAAACAGCCTATTTATACCACCAGAGAAGGAGTGTTTGCACCAATCACAGTAGACTCTTCATACAAATAAAGAGCTGTTCTTGCACCAACAACAGTAGGCCTTTCATGCAAATAAAGGGTTGTTTTTGCACCAATCACAACATTTTCTCTTTTGCACCAGCTGCABCCTCCCTCTGCCAGGGGATGTGAGCCTTCTGTTGATAGGTAGAAGTGGGTGCAAGGTCATCTATATTTCATTGAGGTTTGTGGTAATAAAATGTCTGATACAAAGTTTTTAAAAAGCAACCCTGGCTTAGGCTGCTTTTTCAGGAGCCAGAGAAAGCAGCTGCAATCATGGTGTTGTTTCCTCAAGATATCTCCAGAACATTCCCAATAACCAGTGTTAACATCCAGTTAACATCCAGTCCAGCTTGATGTTGGATAGTCCTTTGTTTGGCGAGCAGGAGAGAGTTTTGCAGATGTCAATTAGGGGTTGATCTTTGGTTATTTACAGGACTCTGGGGATAAGAAGTAGTGCTTACAGAAGGRATATGTTATTATTGATCCTGGTATCTATTCAGCTTTAATGGTGCTTTACAGTAAGTAACGCCCTTCCAAGTGCCCTGGAATGAYGAGTCCCCTCGTCCGTGTCAACAATGCTCTCCCAGAGTAGACTGTAGGCTAAAAGGGTGCTGTGCCTAATGCTGTCGTGAAAAACTCCCACAGGACATTCAGTTTTAGAAGTGCCTCTTTGTCCTCCGGATGCATCTYTTTTGATGAGAGCYCCWAAGCCTCATAAAAGAATAAACTAATATTCATGTTCATTATGGCAGAATGAACAGACGAATTGCTTTCTATGTGTAATGCGGTGTTAAATGGCACTGGCATGCAATGAAACTGCAGTTACATGCCCTGTCATGGGTGAATCTCAATATAATGTTGAGTGGAAGAAGCAAGAACAAAATGACATGTAGTTAATAGGAATGAGAAATTTTAAGATGGGCAAAGTTGCATCTTGTTCTATGATAAAATGAGATGTTTACTGCTCAGCTTCATGAAATTTTAATCATTTTAATGAAGCACAGGAAGACCTTGGATTTAAAACTCAGGTGCAGTTGTAAACATACTCACAGGGCTGGAGAGATAGCTCATCAGTTAATAATGAATTCTGTTCTTCGGGGGACCTGATTTTGAGTCCCAGAACCCATGTCAGGCAGCTCACAAGTGCCTTTTACTCTCTGGATCTAGAGGATCCAACATTTCTGCCTTCCATGGTTACCAGCATTCACATGTAAGCACACACACACACACACACACACACACACACACACTTAAAAATAATTTTAAAACATATATTGTCATACTGAGAATGTATCATAAATTTATCATCATTACTAGAAAGTAGATCTTAAGACAACATAAGGATGTTAACCATGATTAAAATGGGTAATTCTATGAAGAGAACCAATTAGAGAATGAAAAGAGAATTCATAAAGTATGCAAAGATCTTTGCAATACATATTCTTTCTAGAGGCTCATATTTAGATTACATAAAAAGCACCTACAAAATAAGAAGACAAAGATAGACAATTCACTTAAGATATAAAGAAGATTTGAGGAAGGATATAAAATAAAGAAGATTCAAAGGGCTAAGAGAGATATCAGAAGTTGTTCAGTGTTATTCAGATACTTCTTCAAAGAAACAGAAGTAAAACTTTCAAATGATCTTAATACCCACCACAAAAATAAGCTAGAAGGCTGTGAATGGAATAGAATTCTCCTCAATGTTAACAGGAATAAATAAGAACAGTAAATTTAGAAAATTGCTTGATACCATTAAAGATAAAATCATCATCTCATTTGTAAAATAGTGATCCATCTTTCAGCCTCTCCTTTGTTCTAACGATGAACATTAAAGATGAACACATATGTTTCCATAACCTAGCAACTCAGTATATANTTTGTTTATGTAGTGGATGGCATTGATGGATTTCTGTATATTGAACCATCCCTGCATCCCTGGGATGAAGCCTACTTGATCATGATGGATGATCATTTTGATGTGTTCTTGGATTAGGTTGGCATGAATTTTATTTTGTATTTTTGCATCGATATTCATAAGGGAAATTGGCCTGAAGTTCAGGCTAATCATGAGAAACCATGAATTTACAAAGTGGACCTTACGAGCTCCMGGGGCCATTGATGTTTGTTACCTTGGTCAGCTACTATGCTAATAAATCGAAAACAGAAAAGTGGTGAGATCACTACTAACCTTCTGATGAATATTCTAAATAATWGTTATCTGAGCCCTTAGGATAATTCATATTTGTAATTTTTTGTATTAGTATGCATAGTTCTGTGTACACTACCCAGATTTGACAGTCGTTATTAATTCTCCTGCAATAAAGAACATTTCATGATGACCCGTGAACCCATTAGTATTTCTGCTTACATTGTCCGCAACAGTAATTTTCCTTACATAGCAGCAAACAAAACTAAGAAGTTATCATTCATCTAATATTACCATCAAACTCTGTTCAGATTTCTCTAGTTACCCCTATGATGGCCCTTAGGGTAGAGCTAGGATATGATTTAAGCTCACATGTCTCTGTTCTCTGTCTGAACGAGCTCCTTAACCTTGCCTTGACTTCTAACACTAGGCTATGGAATACATACTTACATTACCTCAAGTAATGTCCAAAAGATTATTCTCTCCTTTACTAAAAGATATCTTGGAAGGCAATTAGATCTCAAGGGAGATCCCTCCCAATGGCYCAATTATCCTTTGAGGACCCAAGACATTGCTTGCCTGCTCTGTTGTGCACTTGTGCTTTTGCTCCTTTGCTCAGCCATAGTGAAACAAAGCAAGAATGTCTGCAAGCTGGGGAGTGGTCCTCACCTCATACTAGATCTGCCAGAGTACTGATCCTGGACTTCCAGCTTACAGAACTGGAAAAGTAAGTGCTTGGTATGTAGGGAGCCACCTATAAGAATACAAGGCACAGCAGGCCAACCTCAATAGCTACAGCACAGCAGTTATGCTCAAAGTATCTCCTAGTTTGGGATCATATTTCTCACAACTGCTTATCTTAGCAAGGTGAACACATCACTCGGGAGCCATACAACTGTCGGTCTGYCCCACTCCCAGTGACGCCTCTTACCTTATCTCTGACTAAAACACTTCCTGCCAAGCTAAGTTAAACTCAAAGGAAGTACATCTAAATCTGTTTCTATCCCTGCCTATTACATACCATAAGCTCCACTGAATATTTAATGCATCAAATTTATTCTAGATTTTACCCACCCAAGATTTGCCAAGCCCTTCAAGGAGAAATTGCCTTCCAATACATGATACACTGAGACACTCTTTGACAATTCAATTATAGAATTCACTGCACTTCAATTATAGAAAAAATATAGCCATGCTTTGGCAAAACAAAGTCCAACTAACTTGACACTTGAGGTGAAATTTTAAAAGGAAGGCTTCACCTGTGGGGAGGAGTGAGATCAGGAACTGTTAAGACAATGACAAACCCTGCAACTCAACAAACATTAAAATAAATCAATTTCTAAGACTGTCRCCTCCTATAAAAGTCAGGAAAAATAAAAGGCAGTGAGCAAGGGCAGATCAACAGGAACAGCATAGGGGCTCAGCATTCTGTTGTCTGGACTTTGTGAATGCTTTACATTTCCCGTGGTAGAAATCAAAGAAAATAGGTCATTAGGTCAGGCTAGCTATTTGGACAGTTGCGACCAGTTCCAAAGATTTTCAACCCAAATTATAAATAAGTTATCAAGACAATTTGACCAAAGGGAGAAATAGTTTCCTGAGCCATGTGGCAAGAAGGAATAGCTCAAAGGACAGCCTGCCCTCCTTCCACTTCTTTGATGCCTTCTTGGTTCTTTCCTTCCTGGAACAACTGACTCCTCTCTATCTTACAGGATTCTTTGATCAGCCACAAAGTCACATACTCTAAGTTCRYGTGCTTTTCCCCTCCTGAGGAGTGACCTCAACAACTTGAAAATCTTCCCAAAGCCCTATTGCCAATCAGTTGTGTTTATACACCTCCACTGTCCAGTTGGAGCTGGGGCTTTCTTGTGTCCTATGAGTTTTTGTAGTTTTAAAGACATCTTGATTCTAGGCATTTAATGAATAGAACCATCATTCTTTCTTTACCTAGCCCTTCAGGCTTTTGCTCTACCACCTTCAAGATATCACTCACCATCCTGATTCTCCTTCCACTCTTACATTCGAGTGAATGTACACAGGCTCCCATTCCCAACTATATTCCTGCTAAACTCGGACTCACCACATCATGACCGCATTCATGCCACTTACTGTTTGCTTTTGAACTTTCGTTGCATCCTCCTCACACCACGCCAAGAATGTGTCTTTTCTTGCTTTGAAATTCTACAGCATTTTTCAAGCCTGTGTACTTCTAATGGTGCCTTATGATTTCCACTGTATTAAACTCAAACTCCTGGAAGTTCACATGGATAAATTAGACTATTTCTCTTTGATTTCTCTCATGAAGAGCTTAACACAGAGCTTGATCTTGTTAACAGTAGATTTTTGGCATCTACTATATTAAAGTAAAAGCAATCTAATTAGACAGAAAATCTAACTTAGAAATTCAATGTATGATACGTGTGCAACCATGTGCTACTATGTCCTGGAGCAGATGTGGAGGTCAAAGGACAATTTTACAGAGTTTGTTTTCTCCTTCCCCCTTTATATGGGTTCTGGGAACCAAACTTGGTCAGCCAGGCTTGGGAGGAATGAACCTCTCTGCTGACATCTCACTGGTACAGAAAAATATCACTTTCATCCCTGTGATTACAGGCCTATGAAAAAGCTATGAAAGCCATGGCTTAGACAAAAATATAATGGCGTCAAAGAGACATAAGTACACTGCTTCACTTCCACGGTCTTCAGTGAATATTTTTCAGGTTTTAGATAACTAACCACAAACAACATGGTTCTATTTTGAAGTAGCCTAACACAGCTTCAGTAATACTAATAAAAAGACTTCTAAGTTAAAACTATTTTTAGTTGTAATATCCTACAAGGTGTAAATAATACTTTCATTAAAAATCCATAAATGCTTACAATGGCAGTTAACTACATAAAAGATTCCATTAGGCTCTTTCATAACTTAAAACCTACAACAGAATTTTCAGACATCTATACCTCATTGCCCACCCAACATGTATACGGTCCAGCAGACTTAACATGGCTCATTTAAAGAAAGACAGGCAATAACAAAGAAGTTCAAAACAAATAAAAATGCTACTTAAAATTCTATCCCACTTCTGGGGTTTCACTTTTATGTCCAGAGAACTAAAATTATCTATTCACATCATTAGATGAATCCTTTAATCTTGATGACTGTGAATAGAGTAAAACTACTCCATTATTTGCAAAACTGTGCTTTCAAACCCCGATGAGCAGAGACGAGGTCTGGCATGTTTCCAGGATCCTTGGAAGAGAGTGTGGCTAATATATATTAGTTTTGGTAGCAGTTACCAAGAATAATACACTGGCTGTGGCCAAAATGAAAACTGGCAAGCAAGGAAAGGGAAGAAATGAGTGGGAAATAATTAGGGATAGTACAAAGAATTAGTGCACAAATTAACTTCGTCCTTAAAGATCTTCAGATATAACTGGGGGTGGTGATGGTGGTGAAATCATTCCTATGCTTCCTTAGAAAGTTATAAAAAATAAAATAAGATGCCACTCTGAATGAAGCAAGGAATAAATCAAGTCCATACTCATTATAAGTAAAAATCATAGAAAAGGAAGGCACAGCCCAAAACTGTCTTGATTTTCCCCCCATCTCTCATCAGACAAAAATCAATATTCTAAAGAGACAGTCTATGTAATTTTACTATTACTTTACTTCAATAAGTCTCAGGATGCTGCATCAATAGCAGAATGCAAAGTGATTAGGAATGGCTCATCTACATAACATCAAATGGAAAAATCATTTTTGCTAAAGCATCTTAATTGAAAAAGGAGCATTCCAGCCCCTTTCTTCGGAGCTGAAGCCACCAGCAAGCCTCTCTCCCAGGGCAYCTATGCAAGCAGAAGCCTTTGGCTGAAGGAAACAAGAATCAAGTATGTTTTAATACAAGGAGTCTGAGTAATTTAGGGGGAATCCCAAAGCATAGATRCCTACTGGGAAAAGCATAAGCTAAGCCTCTCAAAACTACCCTAAGGCATGTGCTTGTTCTCTGGAAAGCATTTCAACTGAYAGAAACTACAGTAGTACTAACATAAAGATTAAAAGATGCCACTTACAAAAGTAGACATAAAGTAGTCCTTTTAAAGGGCAAAGGGTGCTCGACATACAAACAAGTGTGATGCAAAGAGCTCCTCAGTGACATTTCCAACTTAGAGTCGTTGTTCCCTTGGATTAATCCAGACCATTTAGCAAGCTTTATTAGGTCTATTTTGCCAAGAAATTAACATACTTGTACATGAGCACACCAGACAGTCTGTTAAGCTACATGGTTCTCACTTTAACTGGGCAATTTCTGATAATGGAACCAGGCAGGACCTGGGAAAGATGCAGCAAGTATAGGCACCTTCCAACAGGAAGCATTAGGGTCACTGCAAATTAAGTAAGCAGCTGTGTTGTGTCCTGTATGTATGCACGCGCGCACAAACACACACACACACACACACACACACACACACACACACACACACACACTGGTGTATCTTAGTCATGTTAATATGCCCAGCATCCAAGTCCAAAGTGGATCCCTTCGGAGAGACAATTTTATGAGACCTGTATCACCTACCTGCTCTAAGACTGTTAAGTAAGTCACACACTTCTCATGTCACCCATAAATTCAATATGTTTTGAGTTTAATCTATAATMAAACTTTGGCATCAAATAAGTTAATCTCATAATCAGCAATAAGTAATTCTCATCTTATTTCATGTGGTCCTCTCTGAGCACTGAGAGCAGAAATAGGAGGGGGCAAATGGGCAGTAGAGCATATAGCTATAAAAGGTTACCTGAAAGCCAGCCACTAACCACATATCCTGCATAGAATGCTTTCTCCAATTTCTAGTCATTGAAAGATGGGGTCATAATAAAGTGTCCCTATTAGTCTGGATCACAAAAGTAATTCAAGATGCATGGAAAAACTCTTATTATCATTCAAGTTTGYTAAATCCATTCAACCAWTCAGCCCTTTGCTTTCTGAGAAGACTGCCAACAACTATGCCAATTAGTGTCAATTGCCATGTTAGATTCTGTAACATCTGCACCTGCCTACCAGTTAGGTTAGCCTGCAGAAATAAGTGACTGATGCTACGGCAACTGGCTCTAGATAGCATTTGCAAGACTATAATTTCTTAATTGTACTGAGTTATTTTTAAACTAAGCTTTCCAAATTAAGTTTCTATTTCTTCCTTTTCAGGAGATGGACAAATTTAGCATTCATCTGTAAACTACATTTTGTTTTAATCTGGAGTTTTATAACCAAGAAAAATTCATTATTCAAGAAACTTAATGAATCATATATTTACTTCAAATATGTATTTATGAATTAAAAGAAACCATTTAAAGATTATCAAATGTTAAGTTTTTGAATTTCATTTAAACACATGACTAAAATAAATATCTATCTAATATTTTGAGATTTTTTTCATTTGAGCGCAAGATTTCTTTTTGTTTCTTTAATGACTTAGAAACACRTAATGTAGCAGAAATCATGAACAACAGAATCTTCTATATCTGCACACACAAGCATCTACTTCATCTTTATATCTAAAGAATTACTCACAATTTAAACTCATGAAACACTTTTAAAATACTCAAAACAATTCATCAATCTTTGATTTATCTTTGGGTGAGATGCTTCACTTTGGTGCACTATAATTAACAGTAACAATATTTGTTTCAATCCCACAGTTGGAGTGCATTGCCCACTGCTGATGAGTGCTCCTAGACCCAATGGAGTGTTTAATGGCCAAGTGCAACCATGACAGGAAGTACAAACTGCACGTCAATACAGACAGAAAGCAAGGAGATATACACAATGTAGCATGTTCTATCTGGTGTCATTACTTAAATTGCTACTTTTCCTCAACGATCTATTCTGCAGCTCCAGCTAGTAGAATAAATGGTAATTTTACCTGCCAAATTTGGCACAAATGAGGACAAGCAACTTCATTAGCAGAACAATGCTTTCAATATGATTTTTCCCTTTTCCACCCAGTGCCAAATAGAACAATTCAAAACAAGAAATATAAGCAAAATTACCTCCTCTTGTTGAAGTTTTATATGCTTGAATAAGCAAATGATCTACAGAATGCTAGCAAGAATCTCCTCCTTGTAAGTTAGTATATATACATTGTTTTGTATTGCAGCTTAATTACGAGTTGGAATGCTATATCCAAGAATGAAATGGTGAGGTAAAGGTTTCAATGTATTATGTGGAGGAAGTAGTTTGCCTTATCAAACATTTAGAACATGTGTGGTACACAAAACTAAAAGACTAGACTTGGATGCAACTTTTGGTTAAAATATCAATGAATGCACCCAAACTGGTGGTGTGGAATGAGACTGAATAGGTTGTTTTTGTCTGTGGTAAACAAATACAAGTAACATCCACTACTACCCACTTCATCAACCATAACCAGCTCTCACACTTCCTTGGTGTTTTCAGTTGCAGCCTATAAACAAAATCACAAATTCCTCCAAGTTTCTTTCAGATCTGATCATAGAAGCTCTAAACCGAGCCCTTCTATCACTTATACTGAACTAGAATAAGGGGATATGCATAGCATACCAGCTTAAGTCACTGCACTAGATTAAGAGTAAACAGCAGTTTTTGTCCAACTGAATGAGTTTGATAGTTACTCAACAAGTCTGCCTACAGACTTTATTTACAACACAAGGTTATGCTATGCTTATACTCTCCCTCTGACTCCTTAAACATGCTCCGTATGAGAGCTGTACATCACACATCTAAACACGGCCAATGGTTTCTGTGTGCAGACATAACAAGTGAGACTCCAAGGACACACAGGGAACAGGCTCCGCTCACAGAACTTTAAAATTTAGCACTGACAAGTCTTGTCAATGTTTGTGTGTTTATCTGCTTATACAAATTATTCACATGTTGTTCACAAATGGGAAGAGATCTGCTTGCAGAGTATAAACTTTATTTGGATTATGTAAAAAACAAAGTAATATGTATAATTTGCACATGTAAGGTGGAACAGGAACGGTGTTAAATGACTACCACACACACACACACACACACACACACACACACACACACTCGCCACTTTTTATTAGGGTCTTTACATACATTACTTCATTTGAGTTTTACAGAAACCCTAGAAGATATTATCTCACTTTTATAGATGAGGAAAGCCAGGGCTCAAACAATACCTGGCCCCTGTTGGCTTCCACAGCCCACCCATCCTGGTTCAGGCTTTAAATCTAAGCTCATCTCTGTCTCGTGGCCCTTTTGTCTTCCTGTCTACTTGTTTCTCTGATACCACTTTACCTGGCCCCATGCTGAAATTGCTTAGATAAATTAACCAAGCTACGATCACCATTTACTAAGTTGAAAAAAAATGGAGGATGGAGTATGATGGCCTATGTCCTCATATCTGACTTGTTGGATGTCAACAAATCTGCCCTGTTTGCATAATAGAAACCGTGACCACTGGGATGTACTGCATATTAACTTCACCAGCTAGAAATAGTTCCCTAACAAGCTGTCTTGCAAATTGACATAAAAGACAACTCCCTAACATTCTGACCTTTGATATTTTGTATTTCTACCAAGATTTTTAGAGCATAGCCAACAAATAAAATTATAGAACCATGTACTACTGTTGTAAAGGCAAAAAATCATTAAAAGGAAACCCTGAATAAACCATACCTGTGATTTTTCAAAGTGAGTACATTTATATAAATGTAATAAAATATTTCTGTGTCACATCTATCATTCTCCTAAAACTAGGAGTTCCACCCAACAGCCACAAGTCATAAAACAAGTGATCAAGAATAGAAAGCTCAATGACCAACTATGGGCTGGCCATGTCCATCATAGCCCTAGATAGTGTCATTGCTCAACATACTCTTTTAGTTTAGGCTTTTCTTGACTGTTTTAACTGACAGGTTAAAACATTCATCATTGAATAGAAGAAACTGCCACAGTTATGCAGCATGGCAGCTGGTGGAGAGATGGGAAGGATCAGTTATGGCTGGGACCCAAGGCGGGAGCCTCAGGTGGCCTGAGACTACAGATTCTTGGATGGAAACAAGACACAGGAATGGTCTGTGAGCTGTGGCTTTGGAACAATATTAAGCTTCAACAGCCAAAGCTGACTTTATCTTTCCTTAAAGGCCAAGGTAATATGCAATGTAAAAGTAACTTTTGAGATTTGTCTAAAAAAAGCTTCTTGGATATTAGCACCAAGAAGATCTGAAATGCAAACCATGTGCTCCTGGAAGAAAAGCCTCTGAAGCCCCTGAGTTTTCCCATCGGAGCACAGTGAATAAATATGAGTACAGTCCTAGAGAACACCACGACMCTCAGAAATGTAACTAGGATGTGGACAGAGAAGACAGAAGAYGCTATGGTGGTGGGGCACACTGAATCCTAGACACAGTAAGCAGAAGAGAGAAGAAAACATTATTAGGGGGAAGTTCAAGGCGCCAGCTACTCTATTGAAATGTGACAGTTTGGGGCTAATTTCAAAAGTACTAGCTCAGCACATTTTAAAGTCCTGTTGTACTGCGAAGAGCATCGTTTTTCAAGATGTTTACTGAGGAAAATGCCATGACATTTGCCATGGGCAAATAAGTCAGAGCAAGCACCACCTGCACTGTGACAAAATTGGCTTGGTTGTTGGCTTTGTTTTGTGATTGACCCTGGTCCCATTTCCAGGTTCGGGGTGTAACCTCATATGGGCACTCATACAGGCCTTATGCACAGGTTAGTGCCATCTTTTCAGTTCACTCACTARCAAATTCTGGAAAGGCACAGCTGCTGTGGGGGTCTGAGAAGCAAGATCTATTCCACACATCTCATCTCGGAGGGCAAGCCTAACCAGCCTGGTACAAAAGGAGCCTTAGTGGGGCCAGCTATGTTTGCTTAATAATAACAGTTGTATAAACATGAGGTCCTTTCAGTTAAAGGGAAACCAACATCAAAAAGCAGTAAAACATAGAACCCAAACCCCCCTTTCTTTGAAGAAACTCGTTTGAAGCGAGGTGTTTCTAGTTATGGGTGAGTGGAATGAGAATTCAGCTGCAACAAGCGGACATCCAGTCCCAGGAAGGACTAATTAACTCCATGTGAGCAGCGGCATCTCAAGTCGCCTCACACATTTCAAAGAGAAGCCCTTGTCCGCCTTCTGCGAAGACATCAAAACACTCAGTGCAGCTGCTGCACATTGAGGCTCCATGACAATGATGTTGTTTTTATGGAATTCCRAGATTCAAAGCTACCTCATCACTGAATCAGGAGGGCAGGACATCCCCACTCATCACCACTGGGAATCACTTGCTAGCCTCTGGCCTTGTTTAACAAAGTTTCTAGAAGGCCTCTTGAGGGAGATGGTAAGCTAACATTTAAAGTGCTTCACACACTTGATAGTGTGTAGCTAAAAACTCAAGAATTGACRTAATAGCATATTTAACTTTTTTTCTGAACCACCAAACCAGAATTTTGATGTAAAGACATAGATAGTTGATGAAAGCCAGCAGAAGGAGATAAGAACTTTAAAATATTCTTTAACAAAAATATTCTACTCAACAGCCTTTAGTTGGGCTATGAAGTAGTGGAAGAAATTAAAACATTGTCCCAAAAGATTAAAGTCCTATTAATATTTTGCCTCTGAGGCTTCCTAACATCATTATTGGTCATTGCAGGCACATGCTGTCAAATGGGGCAATCACATTTTATAAAAAGACCAAGAGTAGATGGACAAGGCCACAAAGTAGAAAAAAATCCAACTCACCCTCCTACATAGGGTGTAGATAGAAAGCCAATGCCAYCCACACAGTAGCTAAAAGTCAGCTGTCAGGCTCAGAGACCAACAACTTGCCTAATACATGACAGAAGTTGAATTCAAACCCTAGCACAAGGAAAGGAGGGATGAGTAGGTGCACAGATGAATGGACAGATAAGTGAACAGATGTGGACAGATGAATGGATAGAGGAGTGGAAGAATGAGTGGACAGATGAGTGAACAGATGAATGGACAGATGATGGACAGATGTGTGGACAGATGAGTGGATGGATGAGTRGACAGATGAATGGATGGATGAATGGATGGATGGCAAGGCTTCACCAGCAAGAGAGCCTGTCTTCTGGGTTTGCATTTGCTCAGTCATCATGAGCACAACACTGGGCCACCTTACTTCCCCTTGTGTGCTCTTTCCAGTGAAGAACTGGCCTATGGGAAATAGATTCTGGTCAGGTCTACATACATTYTCTGGTGCTTTTCTTCAAAAGTGAATTCAGGGAGGCAAAGATCAGTTTCAAATATAACTTGGTTTCTCACACAACTAAAAACTACTTTGCCACTTTCTCTGACTCTCCAAATTTGGAGCATCCCATGACAGATGAAAAAATTAAAACCAACTCAAAGGGAACTTTCCAGTACAGGATGAAAAMCTACACACAAGCACACACTGGGAAAAAGGCAAAGTGTGGCAAAGAGTAAGGCAGATGGTTTACTGATGTCATGACTTTAACACTGTCTGGAATATACATCAAATACTTTACATTTGGTAAGAAAAATTACCCTATTATACAAAAAGTGAAAAGACCAGCACTCAAAAAGTACAGTGTGCAAGAAACTTGTGCATTCAATTCACATGAGTGCCAGCCAGGTACAGCCTAGCATAAGAAAAACAAAGAGGCTGAGGATGTAGTGCCAGGGGAGAGTGCCTGCTTAACATGCACGAGACCCGGGCTCCAGCATAGCAAAGGGGTAAAACCTGAAAAACATCACTAAGTATGAAAATTAAAGTAGCTGAATGAGACAAAGCTTACGACGGTCTCCTAAAGTCAGCATTGGAAAGCCTGATGTACTCTACAGCATGTGTGGATTGCAGTTTTTAAATGTCCTGAATACCAATGTGGTTAAATACATTTTGTAGCTAAGTTAACCAAATATACAATACATATATAAGCAGAAGCAGCTGTAACAGCTCTGGAGCCAAAGGGGTAGAGATAAGCTACTCTAAAATATGCACCTTGGCATATGGAATATTTTAAGCTTTAGGAATTAGAGAAATTGCAAGTGCCGGAAAGACTCTGACCTTCCCTGAAGCAAATCAGAAGAGATAGTTTCCTCACTGCAGAGGGGCAAGAGCATCCTTATGYCGGAAGCCCTGCATGCTGCCCACATCTACCATCATTAGTTTAAACAGCTCATCCTCTTGCAGTCACCATGCTTCTCCACTAAAACTCAGTCTAGAACAGTTCTTTGTGTCTTCTCTTCATAATGAAATCTCCTGTGTGAGGCTCAAGTGCTTTTATATAAGTGTGTGTGCTTTCCCCCTTGTTAACTTGCCTTTTGTTACAGGGGCCCAGCTGAGACTTAGAAGGGTAGAAGAAAAAGATACATTTTCTCTACCTCAGTGGGCTGCAGAAAAAAACTCTAGATAGGCAGGTGATTTATTCAGATGAGCCAGCTGCCACAAGAACATGTTTTCTCCTTCTCACATGAAGTCCTTACACATGGGACCAATTCTGTCARTTAATTTTTTGGTAGCTTTCCAGGTGCTCTAATGTCCAAAAATAGTATTAATCTGCATTTTCTTTGCTGGTTACTTTTTTCCACTTGCACAACCAAAACTAATTAGCTTTAATATAATATTCTCAAAATTTGACATTTAAAATATGGAATTCCTGTTCTTTTTTAAATTGTTATTTATTATTATCGTGAGTGTGGGTTCACATGTGCTAGATACACATATCATGAGTGTGGATTCACATGTGCTAGATACACATGTGGAAGTCAAAGCAACTCCAGGAGTCAGTTCCCTCTTCCCATCATAGCACAGGARATCAAACTCAAGTTTATCAGGTTTGCACAGCAAGCACCCCAAACACTGCACCATCTCATCAACCCCGAAATCACATTCTTTATGGAAGACCAAATCTTTTAGGTTTTTTTCTGCTAAAAAATGAAAACCCAATAGCATAAAACATCAAGGCCAGAGAGATGGCTGAACAAGTAAAGATCCTTAACTCCGTGCCTGATGATCAGAGCTCAATCTCTAGGACCTCCTAGGTGGGAAGCAGAGGGCCAACTCCCACAAGGAGTCCTCTGGCTCTCATACATGCTCCCATGATACACGTGTGCTCACAACACATAAATACACATTTAAACCCATTAGATTAACACATTTATGTTGTCCTTCTTTTAATGTTTAGAATATGAAGAAATTTGAAATATCACAATGTCTTAGTTAGGGTTACTGTTGCTGTGATGAAACACCATGATGAAAAGCACCTTGGGAGGAAAGGGTTTATTTGGCTTACATGTYCATAACACTGTCCATCATTGAAAGGAAGCCAGGACACTCTGAAACATGGCTTGTGTGCAGAATCTCAGGAAACACTTCCCAGAAGATTTCACCTCAACGATGCTAGGCTATTCCTAATCATTGCTAATCTCTCAGCTCCCAGCTGACCAGCATCAATGTCAGTAAGGCACATTTCACATCAGCGGTGCTAGTCTCTTGGCAATAACAACTGACTTCTCAGCCCCAGCTGATCAGAACAACAGAATCTTATTTCAAAATAGCAAATGGCCCCCAACAGAGTCTTTAAACCTCCCTCTGAAATTTCGCAAACCAGGCCTTCATCTTGTGCACTGCTCTCAACATTCTCGTCTTCCACACTCCTACAGAATAGTACACTAAGCTCTCAACACTCAATGGCTTTTCTAGCCCAAAATTCCAAGTCCATCGACAGTCCTCCCAAAAGCAACATGGTCAGGTCTGTAACAGCAAAACCCCATAATCCTGGTACTAACTTGTCTTAGTTAGGGTTTCTATTGTTTCAAGGAACACCATGACCAAAAAGCAAGTTGGGGATGGAGAGGTGAAAGGGTTTATTTGGCTTACACTTCCATGTTACAGTTCATCATCAAAGGATGTCAGGACAGGAACTCAAATAGGGCAAGATCCTGGAGGCAGAAGCTGATGAAGAGGCCATGGAGGGATGCTGCTCACTGGCTTGTTCAGGCTAGTTTCTCATAGAACCCAGAACCACTAGCCCACCCACTGGTCACCACCCACAATGGGCTGGGTCCTCCCCCATCAGTCACTAATTAAGAAAATTACCTACAGGTTTGGATCTTATGGATATTTTTCTTCATTGAGGTTTCAAATGAGTTTAGTTTGTGTCAAGTTGACATAAAACTAGCACACAAAGAATATAGGGTTGGTTTTCCTTTCTTTTTATAAAAATTTGTTTGTTTATTTGTTTATTTATTTATTTTGTGTATATGAGTACACTGCAGCTGTCATCAGACACACCAGAAGAGGGCATCAGATCCCATTACAGATGGTTGTGAGCCACCATGTGGTTGCAGGAATTGAACTCAGGACCTCTGGAAGCGCAGTCGGTGTTCTTAACCACTGCGTCACCTCTCCAGCCCATAATGTGTGTGAGTGTATATCTGTGTAGAGATATGTATACATGAGAACAGTTGTCCTGCAAAGCCAGCATAGGCCAGCAGATATCCTAGAGCTGGAGGTAGCAAGTGGTTGTGAGCGGCCTAATGTGGGTGCTGGAAATAACCCCCAGTCTTCTCTAAGAGCAGGGTGTGCTTTAACTCCTGGGCATCTCTCCATTCCTGACAAGATGTGCTCACCATACCCTTTCAGTAAAGTTGTTTTAGCAAGTATTTTATAATTCTAAACATATTTCATTTTGGAGTTTGTCTTCAGAAGTGATTAGGTGATATTCTATAAAAATGTATTCCAAGGAGCTGAAAGACAAAAGACAAAAGATGCTTGCTGTGGCCAGGTATGACCACCTGAGTCTGATCCCAGAACCCACAGGGAAAGAGGAAACTCACTTCTACAAATTGTTTTCTGGCTCCCATACCTGCACTGTGGGATGTATACAGAGACAGACAGACAGACAGACAGACAGACAGACAGACAGACAGACAGACAGACAGACAGACAGACAGAAATAACACACACACACACACACACACACAAAGTATAAAATAACTAAACTCATTTCACCATGGTAAGGTAAAATACACTGTCAGAAGCTCCAATTAACATTACTAATAAGAACATTGAAATTTTAATTAAATATGAAAGATCCATATAGTTTTCAATGTAAATATTTTCAAAACTTCCAAAGCTGACAGGATAGCCTAGTGACACTGATTTCCACAGCATGTATGATGTCCGGAATTACCCATAGCAACCTAATGAATTTACTAAAAATACAACAATAATCAAAACACATATCATCTTTACAACATATTAATTTGAACACTATTTTTGTTGGTCAATATCATTCTCTACAACATGCCTAATATATATTTGTATATAAGAGATGACCAAACTGATAAATAACCTTAGAATAAAATAGAACCCGTAGCTTAAATTGCTGTCAGGCTGTGCTGTGTCCACCCCCTACCTGTCCTCTGGCACATGAACCAACCCTCTGTCCGAGGTCTAAGCACACAACCTGCTGCACCCATTCCTGAACCAGAAGCTCAGAGAATGTTGCACTTCAGCCTCTTTTGAGGAAGTCAGTTCTCTCCAGTGTCAAGCAGCACTTCACGGTCACACCCCTCCTGTCAGTCCTCTCCCATCAGAGCACACAGCAGCCTCCAGAGGAGGATAATTGCCAATTCCCCTCAACTCCCCCTCCTCTAGCCTCTCCCACCTCTTAATCTTCAAATGTTTCCTCCTTGTGGCCCCACTAATCACCTTAAGAAAACCCCACTTTCAAATAAAAAGTAAGTCCTACCTGTGCACTAAGATGTGTGCACTTTTACACCCAGCTCCTCGACTTTCTTATGAGTCCCTCGTGCACACTCCTCCCGCCTCAACTCCAATATTCCATCTTGTCCTCATGACACCATTGAAATGGACATAGCTGCTGCTGCTTCAATGCTTTGAACCAGAGTGCTCTGGTTCTTTAAATTGTGTTCTTTCCAGTATTCTCTGCCCCTTGTTGACATCTTTGGTGGACCACAGGTCCAATACCTCCTTGGGCCTCTTCTCTCTCTACTTCCCATCCTTCAACTTGTTTTGTGCGACTGAAGGTCAGACTTCTACTGAGCACTCCCATGGGCCATAGAACTTCACTCACAACAGGYCAGTGCACACTGCCAGGTTCTTCCAATAGGTCTGCAGTCTCCTTCATTATCTCTGATCCCTCTGCACACATTTCAGCAAATGCCACTGTCATTCAGCCAGCTGCCAAATACCCTAAGCTCCTTTTTGTCTTCATCCATCACAGAGCTGTGTTGAGATGGCTTCCAGTGTGGACTCAAGAACCAGAGCCAGATTCTCATCTCAATGCCTTCTCTTCCTTAATTTCTGATGCTGGGAAGGCTGTTACTGTCTCTGTACTTCAGTGTCCTTCCACAAGACTTGCACCTCCCCCACGCGGTTTCCCTGACCTCCTTCCTAACTCCAACCTTGCCTTTCTAATGTATTTCCTAGAAGGGAAACACAGTGGTCTTTCTAACCAGATCACTGTCAGGTGGCCTGAAGAAAAGTTTTCTGTGGTCTCCACTGCCTTTCAGACCAATCTCAAAGGTCCACAAGCACCAGGGGCATCCACAGATGTGAGGGAGGCTGTTTGATCCCCCCACCCCCACTGCCTGCCATTGGCCCCAGATG
This sequence comes from Apodemus speciosus, assembly GCA_002335545.1. Taxonomy (NCBI): domain Eukaryota; kingdom Metazoa; phylum Chordata; class Mammalia; order Rodentia; family Muridae; genus Apodemus; species Apodemus speciosus. The sequence goes on from BDUI01011928.1 coordinate 53,387, forward strand.
CCACACATACACATACACACAGTTTCGTCCATTTCCTCAGTTTAATTCTCTTTATACATTTTATATAAGCCCTCAAGATTGTGATCTTATCCCCTGTGCCCCTTTGCAGGTCTCAGGCTGGCTTGTTTCTCTTTGAAAGCCCCCATCCATGCTCATGTCCAGGTCTGAGGAGCCCCTATCTGCTCTCCATGGCACCCACTCTCTCTGTCATCATTCACATGCTTGTCACCCTCAACAGATCTACAAGTCAGATACATTACTTGTCTTGATGACCACTGTTTCTCTTCCCTATGTCACAGGACACAGTAACCAATGGTGACACTCACTGCAACTATAATGATGACAGAATGATAACAGTGTATCCAGTGGCTGAGTCACTCAAGGGCATTTCAACAGATGGTTTCCATGTTCATTTAATTTATAAAGAAGTTTGAGATGCAAAAATATAATATGAAAATTGAGCAAAGAATSGTGGTGACCCTGTAATCTTAGCACAAAGGAAACTTATAGGTTTGCTCAAGTTTAAAGCCACCCTGGGCTACACAGTGAGTCCCTGTTTCAAAAAAAATGGGATAAGAAATACATATAKAAACAAAATTAATGAAATAATTGTCAATATTTTTTGTTGTAAAACTTCGGTCAGTGTCTAAAGATACTACCATACTACTGCATATATTTTATAACAGATTGTAAMGTTAAATGACCTGAACTAAAGCTGGATATCTTGTGTCAACATTGAGCATTTTACCTGAAATTAAATACTTTAGAAAGTGTCAGAAACCTGAACATAATACTAAAACCCAGCTGAAGTCTTAATCACAGTATTTGCCAACTCTAATGTGGTAACCACCAACCCCACTTAGTGCTTTTCATTTCCAGAGTAGTGGGAACTGAGGGTCTATAGCTTATTTTTGTTCCTCACTTAGCACCATAACAAGCAACTTGRCTCTTAAGTGCCACATGCCTGAGCCATTTAAGAGGGTGCAGGTGCAGCCCTGCTCCCAATTAGACAGGCAATTTTCCAGATTACATGGGCAGGAGCCTCACATTTTTATGAAAATTCAGGCTTCTGGCTGAAAAGCAGATTATGATACCCACTGGAAAGGCTACATTTAAAATATAAACAGATCAAGCTGTGCAAGTTACTCTTCAGGCTTGATTTTTCCACAGCCTTGTTTATCTGACCCTCTTCATCAGATCTCAAGCTGACTTGGCTGTGTCTGATTTGAAAAGATATTTGTTGGCTTGTTGGCTCTCAGGGTATGAAGTGACAGTGGTACAGAAAATGTCTTTGGGACCTCCTTCCTTAAGCCACTCTACTCCCTAAAATTCTCGAGGACTTTCATAATGAGTAAAGYTATGAATTCTGGGARCCTGAGAACAATCTTCAGAGTGCTATCAGCAGGCAAGCATCTCTTGAGATGTTTCTACATCTAAGAAGAAAAAGGGGGCATTGCAAAAAGGAGCCAAACATGTTTTCACTCTTTCTCCAACCACTCTGTAGTCTGTAGAATCTATTTTCAAGTTCAGAGTTCCAGCTAAAGACAGTTCAGAAACTATACTTTGTGGACTTACATCCATGCCCAGTAGCTATCCAATGARCCAGTTTATCTGAACACTTACCTGGGTAGCCTAGGCATTGTATGGAGCCAGGCAGCTGGCTCCCCAACGTCAGGGCAACAACTACTGTTACCATATTGTTGTGGCTTATTCTGAAGACAATCTGTGCACATAATAAGCAGATACAACCCTCTACCCCTACCYAGCTCAAGACAGAATCTCACTGTACATCCTAGGTTGGCTTGCCACTACAAGATGTGCTGTCCTGCCTCCAAACTCCTGAAATTTAAGGCATGTACCACTACACATGTCCTAGCATACTCTACTAAAGAACATACTTTGCTTTCACTGCTTAATGAAACAACATGTAAAACGGATTCACACTCATTTTTTATCGGCTGCTCAAGATGACAGTGCCACAGATATTTAACTATCAACACACTTGGCCTTTGAGCTGTTTGAACTCTCTGCAGTTACAAACAACACTGCTATGGACACTCTCTCATACTCCCTACATTTGGACATAAATTGCATAACACTTTGGGTTTATGTGTGTGGGTTGGTTAATTTTGAAACAAGGTCTTGCTGTGTAGCCTAACCTGAGTGTGAATGAATATTGCTTCTCACCTGCTCATGAGTGTTGGGATTATCAATGTGCCCCGCACACCTGACTAATTGGACAGAGACTCCCCCTGTCCAATTGCTTCCTGTGTATTTTATATCAAGGCAC
>BDUI01011935.1:38294-48607 GCA_002335545.1 Apodemus speciosus
TTCTTCCCAAGGTTTTCTATCTCCAAAGTTGTCTCCCTTTGTGTTTTCTTAGTTGTTTCTACTTCTGTTTTTAGTTCCTGGATGGTTTTGCTCAGTTCCTTCACTTGCTTGTTTTTTCATGTAACTCTTTGAGAGATTTTTGTGTTTCCTCTTTCATGACTTCTGCCTGTTGACCCACGTTCTCCTGTATTTTTTTTAAGTGATTTTTGCATTTCCTCCCTATTGGCTTCTATCTTTTGACCCATTTTCTCCTTAATTTCTTTAAATGATTTTTGTGTTTGCCTTGGAAGGGCTTCTACCTTTTGATCTATTTTCTCATGTATTTCTTTAAGAAATTTATTTATGTCCTTCTTGTGTTCCTCTAACAGCATCATGACCAGTGATTTTAAATCCAAATCTTTTTTTTTTTCTGGTGTGTTGGGGTATCCAGGACTTCCTGTTATCGTAGAATTGGGTTCGGATGCTGCCATGTTGCCTTGATTTTTGTTAGTAATGTTCCTGTTTGCCTTTTGCCATCTGGCTATCTCTGGTGTTAGTTGGTCTTGTCACTGGCTGGTGTTTGAAAATCCTGCGAGCCTGTAAGACACGTTTGGATGTCTGGGTTCCCGCTGGCTCAGGTTGCTGATGTGCTACCCTTCTCTTGGGTGACCTTAGAGCCCTAACGTGTCCTGCCCCAAGGAATGCTATACTCGGGTTGTCTCTGTGAGCCTGGTGTTGCCTGTCTGCTTCTTCAGGGAGCGCAGATGGCAGATGCTGCAGGGACCTTACCCAAGTGCTGATCACTCTGTAGGGCAGATGATCCCCCCCCCACCTGGGTTGGTCCATGACCGGGTTGGTGTACAAATGGCCAGCCAAGCTGCTCAGGCTCTGGGTGCAGGCAAGAGCCTGACGGGTTAGGACCCAAGTGATGTTAGCCTTGGACTAAGTCAGCGTACCTGGCGTTAGCTGTTGGCTTTCTGTGGTGCCCCAAGGCAAGATAGTGGCATCTGGTGTAAGCTGGACAAAGACCTCCGAGCAAGTTGGTTCAGGACTGGGTCAGCWTAAAGATAGCCCGGGGAGCTGCTCAGGCTCTGGGTGCAGGCAATAGCCTGACAGGATAGTACCAGAGAGATGTTAAACCCAGACTCTGTCAGCGCACCTGGCTATAGCTGTTAGCTGTCTATGGTGCCCTGAGGCAAGATGGCAACCTCCGCTTCAATGGTTTCCTGCAATCTTATCAGAAAGTTGTGCTAAGGCCATTTTTTAAATTAAACTATTTTATTTATTTACATTCCAAATTTTGCATCCTCTTCCCACTCCCTCATCCCAGAGCTCCTCACTCCATCCTTCCTTCCCTTTGCCTCTGAAAGGATACTCCATCAACTGCTGACACCCCACCTCCCCTCACCCCCCCTGGTCCCTCCCCCCCAGGACCCAACTTACCTTACCATACCCAGTATTCTCTTTTTCTGGGGCATCAAGCTTCTACAGGATTAGGAATATCCTCTCTCACCGAAGCTAGACAAGTCAGTCCTCTGCTACATATGTGTCACAGCCTAGGCCAGCCCATGTATGCTCTTTGATTAATGGCTCAGGCTATGGGATCTCTGAGTGGTGCTAGGGCCATTTTCACGCTATGATKTTCTTGGTATTTCTTGGGATCAGCTTTGGGGAGATTTCTTAGCAGTTTCATCCTTTGTTTTTCATTTTTAGAGGAAACAACATCAAAGGTTGGAGATTTTTTCCCCAGGGTTTTTGATAATTACACATTTATTTTACCGAGAAAGATGCTATCTCTAAGAATTTCAAAACATTAGAACAAATGAACAAAGTTTTGAACTAATAGAAAATGCTAGAGAAACAAGCTTCTTAGTAAACAATTGGAGATTTTCTCCAAATATGAAAAAGTGATGTATTAATTAASATAATAATCTAATGTATCCAAGCAGTAGGTTACTATAGAAAGAAGTACCTGMAGTTTGTCAGATCCAGCATGCTTCATGTAGAGATATTCAAACCAAGTAGCAGAGCTTCGAGACATCGCTCAGCTGCTGAAGACAGTTACTTCTCCTCTAAAGGACCTGAGTCAGGTCCCAGGATTCAGGTGTCAAAGCCAATTTCTCCTCCTTTCTTTCACAAAGTACAAAGCCCTGCATCTCATTCTTAGCTCAGGAAACAAACAACAATAACAAAAACCTAAAACCTTGTACAAAAATATGTGTGTATTTGCTAACCCTGTATGTCAGAGACATGAAGAGAATCCTTAAGTTTAAATGAATAAATTTAAGCATAAATCATTTGAAATATGTAACTAGAATTTGTAGAAAGATCTGTAAAGGGAGATCATGTACTTTTTCTCTTAAAGAGAGTTTAAGTTTGCCAACTTGACTTTTTTTTTTTTTTATTTTAATGTCTTATGTGGTAAGATTCTTGGCATTGTGTGCATTTATCCTGTTTATTCATGTACAAACATAATTGTGTCCCTCTAATTTCAGCTCAGTTGCTTGATGGAGTCATTTCCACCTGGGTTGAGGCAGAAAAATTAAGGAGATGACACAAGACTGTAACTATCAGCCATAATGACACATAAAGACAGGGAGACAGATCTGGAAAGTGTCTGCGCAGAGCTTGAGTTTCATCACACTTAAAGCTGCTATTCATAGTATTGTTAGAGGGTGGGTCCGTGTTTTGTAGTAAACCTTGAGAGTCCTTGAATTAGTGAGCACTTGCCTATTTTGGAAAATTTTTTTCACTTAGTTATTTAAGGTCATAATTTTTTGTCAGTCTTTATAACTTCCATACGAGATAATTGAGTGAGATTGCCAATCAAGTACTTTTATWATTAAATTTTCTCTCACCAGAGTTTTGTTATCCTTGCACCTTAGATAAAAAGTCTMTTATAATACTTTTATAAGTCAAAATCAATAACAAAAGTAAATATTGTTCCAAGGTTAATACTTAAGGGACTGGGACCCCAGAGCAAGCATCTACTTGAGAGGGTACCATGTCAAAGTTTTAAACTTTGCTTCAAATAGGATGGAATACTGGCTTTAGAGAAAAGAAAGTGATAATTGGATGGGCGTCCTCAACAGCAGCCGTAGAGAGACCAATGTATCCTTCCGTATAGCTATTCTAAACAACTTGTAACTGCTTGCCCACTTTAAAGAAACCTGTGAAGTAAGTCTGTGCTTGTTGCCATGGAANAGTTTGTCAGATCCAGCATGCTTCATGTAGAGATATTCAAACCAAGTAGCAGAGCTTCGAGACATCGCTCAGCTGCTGAAGACAGTTACTTCTCCTCTAAAGGACCTGAGTCAGGTCCCAGGATTCAGGTGTCAAAGCCAATTTCTCCTCCTTTCTTTCACAAAGTACAAAGCCCTGCATCTCATTCTTAGCTCAGGAAACAAACAACAATAACAAAAACCTAAAACCTTGTACAAAAATATGTGTGTATTTGCTAACCATGTATGTCAGAGACATGAAGAGAATCCTTAAGTTTAAATGAATAAATTTAAGCATAAATCATTTGAAATATGTAACTAGAATTTGTAGAAAGATCTGTAAAGGGAGATCATGTACTTTTTCTCTTAAAGAGAGTTTAAGTTTGCCAACTTGACTTTTTTTTTTTTTTATTTTAATGTCTTATGTGGTAAGATTCTTGGCATTGTGTGCATTTATCCTGTTTATTCATGTACAAACATAATTGTGTCCCTCTAATTTCAGCTCAGTTGCTTGATGGAGTCATTTCCACCTGGGTTGAGGCAGAAAAATTAAGGAGATGACACAAGACTGTAACTATCAGCCATAATGACACATAAAGACAGGGAGACAGATCTGGAAAGTGTCTGCGCAGAGCTTGAGTTTCATCACACTTAAAGCTGCTATTCATAGTATTGTTAGAGGGTGGGTCCGTGTTTTGTAGTAAACCTTGAGAGTCCTTGAATTAGTGAGCACTTGCCTATTTTGGAAAATTTTTTTCACTTAGTTATTTAAGGTCATAATTTTTTGTCAGTCTTTATAACTTCCATACGAGATAATTGAGTGAGATTGCCAATCAAGTACTTTTATWATTAAATTTTCTCTCACCAGAGTTTTGTTATCCTTGCACCTTAGATAAAAAGTCTMTTATAATACTTTTATAAGTCAAAATCAATAACAAAAGTAAATATTGTTCCAAGGTTAATACTTAAGGGACTGGGACCCCAGAGCAAGCATCTACTTGAGAGGGTACCATGTCAAAGTTTTAAACTTTGCTTCAAATAGGATGGAATACTGGCTTTAGAGAAAAGAAAGTGATAATTGGATGGGCGTCCTCAACAGCAGCCGTAGAGAGACCAATGTATCCTTCCGTATAGCTATTCTAAACAACTTGTAACTGCTTGCCCACTTTAAAGAAACCTGTGAAGTAAGTCTGTGCTTGTTGCCATGGAARGAATGGACCCAGGGGTGCAGAGGGGTTAGACCCCTTGGACGTGTAATATGGGGCGAGGGTAAGATTCAAACCCTGGCTTTTGGATTCAGACCTTGACTTTCTTCACACCAAATCCTTAACATTTCTCCAAATTACTTAGAAATGACAAATTCACCAAGAAGACAGGATGCRACTGTCCAGGGAAATACCTACGCACACAATGACTTATTTTTGTAAATATAAAAGAAATTGTTACACTTTGGTTTGAAAAGTCACCGCAATTATTATACTTACATTTTTAATCTAGTAGTCCATTGAAAAGCATGCTACTTGTCCTAGTGATCTAACCAGCATATGTGAAAACCTCAGATTAAATTTTCAATACTACACAAACAAACAAATACCATTTTATGAGAGCAATGGTTCTTTTCCCGTCTAGGGTGGTGATTGGATTGGTTTTCCTCTGCTAATTGCAGAATTTAAAGGCAGGGAGTCTTTAATTCTGAGTCTGTGTCCTCAGACACAGCAGGCARCAGTAGGTAGCAAATGTTATTAAAAGAGATAACAAAGAAAAGACATCAGGGGCTGGGGACTTGTGAGGTTTGGATGGCTTACAATGGGTTCCTTTCCCCTAATTTTGGCTTGGTCAGCTTAAGCAAAGAAAGGGGAGTAGCTGGTAGGCCCACAGATTTAGGTAAGCATGTTCATGGCCATTGTTAAACATATGATGCAGAAATATGAGCCACAGTAATTTGAATTTTCTTTTCTTAGCTCTTTCATGATCTCTGGTGAAATTCTGTTTTACAGGAGATTAGGGGTAAGCTCACCTGGTTCTCCTCTCTACAAACTCTCCCTCAGCAGGGACCTCTTTCAGCAGGGACCCCCTGCCTGTTTCTTGCAGAATTTTTCTATATTCTTACGGGGGCATATGTTACTTACACTTGTGTTGTCATGTATATTCAGTATTGATTTTAATTCTTTTACAGAACATATGAACATTTCTGATTTTCTAATACTTTAGGCTAGCCTTTTATTTGGAGAATTCTTAACCTGGCATGACTTCTTTACATCCTGCTGTCAAACTGTGGGTTTCTTCGACAATAAGGTCTCACCATATAGTAATGGCAAGTAGCCCCAAACAAGGGCAGCTGCATGTGCTGTTTTGGAGACCTCTGGGGCCTCCCTGACCAATATCTTGTTGGGGAGAATTCCCATGCCTGGCACTACAATCTTCCCTTAATACCTCATGTCTTTAGGAAGCATCACTATCGATGATGACAGGGTACCGCTGTTCAAACTCTTGAAATTATATTTTGAAATTCACATTCTGTCTTGTGGATCTCATAAAGCTTTCAATACATTCGTAGTTTTGCTTAACCCTTTTCCTGCTCCCATCTTACCCCCCACCCACCTTCAGCACTGCTTAAAGTTTGGTTTCCAGTATCTTCCCACCTATTTGCATGTGGCATGATTTCTACTATTCCCTCCAATTATATTTCTAATTGGATTGAGACGAAGTAGTTGATGTTTTTTCATATCCCTTCCTTTAAATCAATTCTCTACTACAACACATAATTTTCCCTACCCTCCCTTAATTCTCCCTCCCAGAGATGATACTAACAATAATTAAGATAGGAGATAAACCCACAGAAAGACAAAATTTTGCTCATTGTCAATAAAAATATAAGACGAGCAGAGAGGAAAAGAGATGTTTAAATCTGGAAGGAGAAATGAGTCAGTTGTCATTAGAGGAAGGTATCCAGCAATACTCTGAGATGGAACAAGTTTTGGCTTGCATGTTTCCTGAAGCCTTGGAACGATTTTCCAAACCAAAAGGACTATGATTCTAAAAATGTCCAGGAAACCATAGAAGGATGGGATATTTGCTTGGGAATTTATAGTGAATTATCATGAAGAAATCATTAAACAAAGTAATAAGCCAGAATTAACTGCCCTCTAATAGCGCTGGTCTTATCTCTACCAGACCAGAGGACTCCTTGCTGTGTTCAAGCAGTCTTCCTCTTTGGAAGAGATAGTCTCATAGAGATAAGATAAATCACTTGCTAGAAAGAGTTTGTTTTGATCCATTTTATTAGCTTCTAAGTCAGTCCATATTCTCTACTATACCAAGACACTTGGGGCAAATCACTCTTCAAAGAAGCTTCTTTAGGATGGGTCTTTGGAGATGCTGAAGTTCAAGAACATATTGTTGATTCTGCTTGACTTCTAATGGGGCTCATATGGTAGAAGAGAGGTTGACATGTGTAGGAGACATGTGTTGGTCAAGTAACCACGGAGAGGCAAAATAGGCTGGTCTGTTTGATATTAAACCCATCTCACCGCCAGTGATCCAATCATAAGAGAGCTAATTTCAGCAAGATTTCATCCTGTCTTGAGAATATTAACCTGGTCTCTTAAGAAGGATCTTAATACATTTATGAGAATATCATTTTATAACTTCATCAGCTCTTGTTGATTTCCACCACTAAAATGTCTTCTCATTGTTTCTCCATATTGTTAAATTATGGGGACTAAACTTCTAGTATATCAACATTTCAGGGAATGCACTAAACAAAAACTACAGATGCCTCATTCCTTTTCAAATGTCCCAGAGTTCAAACTACTTCTTAGTACGATTGTTTGTGCATTCATACTAAAAGTATAAATTCAGCTGGATCCCCAGGGATTTTCAAATAAAGTGGTATAACCAGACAATGATATGAGTCGAGAAGAAAATGTTCTGACAACGTATCTCTGTACGTCTAGGATAAAAGAGGAGGAATTTGCCACCAACCCAAATAATAAAAGAATCCAAATGGTGCAGAACAAAGACTGCTGTAGCTATGCCAACAGAAAATTACTGCAGGAGGACAGCCTGGCCAGCTTCCATATTCATGGTAATATCATATTGTCGAATATTCTACACTTAGGTAAAAAAAATAATTTGAGAAAGAGATAGGTCAGCTTGACTGTGAGCTGTGCTGTGTCAAGGCCATTTACTGTGCTCAAAATAAAATCACCACTGGGAACCTTAACATTTTGCTTTCATCGTCATCAGGGACAGGAAATGTTTCGAAGGGACAATATTTTGGTAGTTAAATAGGAAGATTTTTTTCTTTCTGCCTAAGAGAGATAGACATATTTTACTGAGAGTAATAATGATTTTGTAGCAGAACTGAGCTTCCTGGGATGGGGTTGGGGAGAGGATGTTGGCCTCACTTATTCCTTTAAACTAGACTCTGTAGCTTTCCACAACAGTTGGATCTGCCTGACCTAGAATGTACTGCCTGGTAGGATCTTGTGACTTCACACGTGGCATGATAGCTGACATCAGCTCAGACTATGTGGAGGGTCCAAATAATCAATTGCAAAGAGTCTTCAGCTTCCCTTGGAGAGAACATTAAACTTGTATCAGTGTTCTAGGACATTACAACTCTATGCTTCCCTATCTATGAGCAAATGTAATAAATGCTGTGCTCAGGTGTCCTGGTTTTGCTGCTGAATACCGTCAGCTCCTGTTAGGACAGAGACATGGACTGCTGACACAGTCCAAATGTGATGAGTACACCAGATGGTTAGGAAAGGAAGCAAGGCACTAGCATTCATGGGGCAGGACTGCTATTTTTGCACTTCTTAGAGCAGCATTACTCACTTTTCCTCTTTATTTTCCTACACAGTTTGGATCTTGTTCATTAATTTATAGTGTTCATTCACTCACTCATTCATTCATTCCTGTATCAAATAATTAGCAAATGCCTGCTCTATGAAGAAGCCCACTGAAAAATGTTCATAAAGAACTTGTGCTATATTCTTCCTCATAAATAGAAAAATCAGATAATGCAAAAACAAAATAAAAAAGCAAAACAAAACCAGAACAACCAGTTCAGCATTGAAACATCAAAACAACTACCTGGGCTTGTGAGGTCATGGGTCTTACCAGAGCATCAGTTGCCATCATTTTACTAGAACAGCATAATTCCGAACCAAGTTCTAAAACTTATCCTTATACTCACAGATACATGTAGCTTTCACCCTTCATCAATGAAAATCATTACAGAGAACCACAACAGGTCATAATACAGAGATTGGGGGTTGTGTGGAGCCCAGCTGTAATGGACACATTTACAACATCATTTTGCACTGTAGACACAGAGAACATCATGAAAAATGGGGCAAAAAGGTTGTAAGAGCCAGAGGACCAGGCTGTGAGATCCTGTCTGCTAGAAAGGACAAGGAAGTGACACCATATTACCGGAACCATATGGTTGCCCAAACAAGATCAAACAGTGATATCACCAACAGATATGCTAATGTGAAAGGAGGAAATCTCATCAAGCCCCAACCACTAGACAAAAAACCCACCAAACAAACAAACCCAACAGGTAATTAATGACTACTGAGAGGGAGAATTATCCTTTCCCAGGATGAACCTGCATAGTGGGTCATCCAATGCACAGTAGTCCGTCCTCAAATCATATACACACAAGCCACACTAAATGAACTCAGCAGGATATATTTATTTGTTTAGGCATGTATATGTCACATTAATAATCAAAAAGAGGTGATCTATTCAAGAGGCAGTGCAGGAGGGAGCCACATGATAGATTGGAAGAAAAAGCAAAGGATCGAGTGATATAATTGTATTTTAACTAAAAATCTTTTGATAAAAGAAAAACTATCAATTGAAGAAACAATAGGCAGGTATATGTCCATAAAAAATAAAAATAAACAGATTAAGTCATACACAGTAACTATTTCCTCAACAATTTATAGAAGAATTTAATATTTATTGTGCTTAAGGTCATTTTACCTTGTGGAAATAAACTATTGTAAAACATTCAGATTAGCAAGTGAATACCATCCTCTGTTTAATTCTTCAAAAATTAAAAAGCTTCATCTGTTGGCATTATTAAATAGTAACACTAAGGGTTTATTATGTAAGTGATAATTTGTTTATAAATCGCAAAGCCAGTGACTTTAGAGGGAAAGTAATGACACTCTATAAAGAATACATTCATTTAATTTTATTTAATATCCAAATCATAAGGCTTATGAACTAACATATTGTTTATTACCCCTTTGTAATGAGTACTAGTGTTTTAGAATATTCTTTCTCTTCTTCCCTCTTTCTTAGCCCTCACCTCTCTTCTATAATCAGAGTTTCTCCCTTCTAGCTCACTTCCCAAAATAAAAATGAGGTCAGGCTTGACCAGAAGAAGCATTTCCTCTGGCTAGCAGAGGGCATGACCCGTTCTGAGTTGGCCCTGGTACTGAGACAGTCTGCTAGTTGCTATGTAAACTTGAGTAGTCCCTCCTCCTTTGGAATTTGCTTCTCTTCTCGGTTCACAGAAGCCCAGGTCCCGGCCACTCGGGACACAGTTCAATCTTTATCTACTTGGTCAGTTATTTACTTCATGATGATTGAGGTTGTGGTTAATGAATGTTGACAACATAAGCAGTTAAGGACCTTGTGTTTGAATCTACAGTCTATATGGTACATAGCAGACAAATATTTTATTCTTCATTTTAAGAGATGGGACATGGGCCTAGAAGTTTGTCAACATATCTTTGGTTTAGTTTTGAAGCGAGGTTTCGCTATATTGCCCATGCTKCCTAGGCTGACCTGGAGCTCTTAATTTTACTGCTTCAGTTTTCCCAATAGTTGGAACAAGTGACTATCCATCCATCCTGTAACATCACTGTCTATGTGTTGGTTTTATTGAGAGAATTTGGCTCAATCTTAAGGATTTAGATGTACGAACCTGAAACAATTGGAAACATTAAAACACACCGAGGTAAATGCCAAACTGCTAGATGGTAGATGGGGGAAATGCCTTATTTTAATAGCTTGTAAAATGGTTGGAGAGTCAGCTCACACACAACACTGCCTTCCCCCCACGTAATGTCTAAAAGTTTTGAAATT
>BDUI01011936.1:29486-52397 GCA_002335545.1 Apodemus speciosus
TCCCTCCCTCCCTCCCTCTCCCTCTCCCCCTCCCCCTCCCTCTCTCCCTCTCTCTCTGCATGTGTGAATGGTTTCGTGTATCTATGTAAACATGGGGTTTACAAATGAGAAAAAGACAATGCTTTTCTTTCAGAATCTGGTTTTTCTGACTCACCCATTTCTCTGCTGACGAACACCTGCCATAACCTCTAACTTGGTTCCTAGGAACACTGCTTCCCTGAACCTGGGGGAAGCAGAAGAGTGTCCAGGAACTTCCTGTATTGTTTTAAAACTGCAATCCACAAATCTAAAATCATTTCCATAAAATAAAAGCAAAAGCAATGGAAAATCTAGACAGATGTGAGGTCATACATGGGGGCATTAAAAATACTAGACCACATGAAGCTCAAAAGGAAGGGAGACCAAAGTGTGGATACTTTGGTTCTTAGAAAGGGAACAAAATACTCACCGGAACAAATACGGAGACAAAGTCTGGAGCAGAGACTGAAGGAAAGGCCATCCAGAGACTGCCCTACCTGGGGATCCATCCCATATACGGTTACCAAACCCAGACACTATTGTGGATGCCAAGAAGTGCTTGCTGACGGGAGCCTGATATAGCTGTTTCCTGAGAGGCTCTGCCAGTGCCTGACAAATACAGAGGCGGATGTTCGAAGCCAATCACTGGACTCCAATGCACAGGGTCTCCAATGGAGGAGCTAGAGAAAGGACTGAAGGAGCTGAAGGGGTTTGCAACCTCATAGAAAGAACAATAATAACCAACCAGACTCCCCAGAGCTCCCAGGGACTAAACCACCAACCAAGGAGTACACATAGAGGGACTTATGGCTCCAGCCACATATGTAGCAGAGGATGCCCTTGTTGGGCATCAATGGGAGGAGAGGCCCTTGGTCCTGTGAAGGCTCAATACCCAGTGTAGGGGAATTCAAGGGCAGGGAGGCAGGAGAGGGTGGGTGGGGGAATACCCTCATAGAAATGGGGAGGGGATTAGGATAGGGGACTTGGGGGGGAAGGAACTGGGAAAGGGGACAACATTTGAATGTAAACAAAATGTCCAATATAAAAATAGTGTTTGAAAAGAGAAGGAAGTGCCCATGAAGGTGAAGAATATTATGGAATCTAGTGCAGACATTTTGTTTTTGATTCCTGTTTCTCCTCTGCTTCCTTGCATCCCAGAGCCAACTGGCTAACCTCCAGGAAATAGAGAAATATCAATATCTTCCTCAAAGAGTGGTTGTGAGGGTGAAATGGGATGAGTACATAATGTACTCCATGTGCCCCGAGTGTCCTCTTTGCACCCTCTCCCTGTCTTAGTTATGTTTCTGTTGCTGTGACGACACCATGGCTAACACAACTTACAGAAGAAACAGTTCATTGGGGCTTACACTTTGAGAGGGTGAGTCCGTGGCCGTGGTGGGAGGGAGCGTGGCAGTGCGCAGCACGCATGTGCTGGAGCAGGAGCTCCCTCTCGAGACACGACCATAAAGCRGAGACCTAACTGGGAGTGGTGTGGGCTTTTGAAACCTCAAAGCTCATTCCCAGTGACAGACCTCTTCCAAGAAGGCCACACCTCCTGTTCTTTCCCAAACAGTTCTACCAACTGTGGACCAAGCATTCAAGTATATAAGCCTTTGGGGTCATTATTCAAACCACCACATTCATCCATTCTTCTCTAGTTCTGAGCCCCACTTATTAAAAAGAATGAGAGCCCAGAGTCCTGGTACTTGTTTTTCTTTTTTCTTTTTTCTTTGTGCATTTACGATGCATTTATTTCTCTTAGAGTCAGTGATTTTTTCCAAGATATGTAAAAAGAAATGCATCTTTTCAAGAAACATAGGAAAAGCTTTAAGCTTTTACCCCATCTCTCTTCTTCCTTCCCTCCTTCCTTCCCCTGCTTCCTTTCCTTTCTTTTTCTTTTTCTTTTTCTCTTTTTCTTTTTCCTTTCTTTCAGACAAAGTCTCATTCTTACCCCAGAGTGGCCAAGAACTCACTCTGCAGCCCAGAATGCCCTGAACGTGCTGAAACCCCCACCCCTCAGACTCCCCGGGGCTGAGGCACAGGCTACTTTGGTTTCTTCTGTGCTTCCAGATAAAAATGAAACAGTTCTGAATTCTTCTTTGTGATTGGTAGGAAAGGAATGGAGCCCCCTTCTATCTTTCTGCTGGAGAATAGAAGTGAGGAATTAGACACAAGGGCATCCCTGGCCTGCATCATCAAACACCCTTCTCGCTTTCCCCTACCATGCATTGTTCTCTGCAGAAGAGGTGAAGATGGTATGTCTCCTCTTAGGAAGTTTTTCCATTATGGCCTTTCTCCAAAGTGAATATCTAAGTTGTTATCCTCCTCCTCCTCCTCCTCCTCCTCCTCCTCCTCTTCCTCCTCCTCCCCATCAGTGGGAAAGGACCTAGCACTTTTCAAGTGTTAGTCATGTACCTAAATACTTCATTGAACCTTTCATATAGGTTTGCTAAGGCATGTCATTATTTTGCTTAACTCTAAGAAAAATTTCACCTACAGTATAGTAAAGATTTAAACATGTTATAGTGTGAGAAAAAATAAAGATGTAATACAATATAGTGCATCTAGGGAAGAGATGCTCAGATGACTCTTTTGCAGTTCTTTGTGGTGAAGGGTCTATCAATATATCCTAGAGTGAGTTTCACTTATTATTTTTGACAAGCATCAGAGTCAAATTTATTTAAAAGAAAATTTTCAGTGTAGGTTGACTTAAGTTTTAATAAGTTTTCTAACATATTGCAACACACACAGACACACACACACACACACACACTTTTCCTGTCATATGCTGAGATTCACTGCAGCTGTTTCCTGTAAAACGCAAAAGCCAATTTTTAACAAGTTTCGTTTCCTCCACAGATGAGGGCAGAGCTGCGCTGGCTAGCCGTGGGTGGCCCCTTACTGTGGGAGCTCATGAGGAGTCACATCTGAGCTGTCACATGACAACTTACTGTGGGAGCTAACAAAGAGTCACGTCTGAGCTGTTCTGTGTCTGAGCTGTTCCGTGACAAAGGCTTTTGGACCATTCTCACCCATTCACCTCTCAGCTGCTTCCTGGAGCCGTGTCCTTGTCCTTGATGCTACAGCCTGAAGTTTTATTTTGACTGTATAGCCATAGTGGTTCTTCCTGCCAAAACTGAGGATCGAGCACATGGTGAATGCCACACTACTGTCAACCTGCCACTGGGGTATCAATAACCAGGAGTGACAGGACTGATCTTTAGTGCCAGGTATGCATTCCATACCTTGCTTTAACCACTGTCAGGAAGATTGAATTCTGTAGACCCAACGGAGTCTGTCAGCGCTATTCACATCTGTTCTCTGCCCTTAGAATGACACCACACGGTAGCAGGCAATACATTTCATTTATTTTGCTAAAAGAGGTAGCTTTGTACCTATCTATTCTGAGCAATTTCTTGCTGAGATTCTTATGCAAACCATTGCCCATCACTCTCCTTTACAGGAAAGACGTCTCAAAGGCAGCATCAGCTCTCAGTGTGAATTTTCCATAGCACATTACTTTCCACAAACCGAACTCTGTCTTTACTTATTAATGCTTTCCCAAACTTGCTTCCCCTAACCCTGGATCCAATGGCCTCTGCTTAGCTCCCATTCTTCAGAGTTTCTCTGCAGCAGTGTTCTGCCTTTTCCTTTCCCCCTGAGGCTTTTCCTCCTCAGCTTCTTGTGCTGGTTTGAATAGAATGACCACTATAGGCTCATGTGTTTGAGTACTGGCAACCCAGTTGGTGGAATTCTTTGGGAAGGATTAGGAGGCCTGGCTTTGGTGGAGTCAGTGGGGGTCAGGCTTTGAAGTTTCCAAAGACCCCAGCCGTTCCCCAGGTGCTCTCCGCCTCCTGCTTGTAGATGAGGAGTGAGCTGCCAGCTGCTGCTCCAGCTTCCTGCTGCCATGCCTGCCATCCACGTCATAAGTGCTCTGGACTCATACGCCGCCCACTTAGACTACTTCTTTTCTGTTACTTTGTTTATGATGTTTTATCACAGCAGCAGAGAAGTAACTAAGACACTTCCAAGTCATTGCCTTACTTTCTTAGGTGGCCTCAGTCGTGCCTTCATCAGTTGTTCTTTTGCTCACAGGTAATACAGGCATTCCAAATGAAGCTTCACTATACTAGGGGACTCTCATCCACCCCAGCATATCAAGTGACTAATTCAGGTACTTTCATTTTCTTTTTTACGTCTGATAGTCTTTTCTCTTTTTCTCTTTCCATCTATTTAGATCTATTTTCTGAGATTCGATTCGAATTTGAGTTGAGTGCTGATGGAAGCCATCCAGGAAAGGCTATGGCAAGCATCTCCACCCAGATATGGCCCACCATGTTGCATGGCTGTGATGGGTGCACGATGGAGAGGCACAGCCCCAGAGACTTCATCCCAGGAYYGCTTCTCACTGCTGATCTGCCTTTTCTGCCATTATTACATAGCCTACTGTTCTTGGGCATCAGCTCACACTATTGGGCAAGTTTCCTGAAGATCAACATGAAGATGAACTTTCATGAATTAATGCTTAGATGAATTGATGACTTTGTAGCATTCCTGATTTGATTCAAATAATTTTAGGAAAAAAGGATTAAGGAGATGGTTTGAGTTGCCAGAAAGATGTAATAAATTTAGAATCAAAAATAGAATGTGGGCCCTCCCCATAGAACAGTAAGTAAAGGCTGCATAATCAGGAATACAATGAACTTTCATAAATTCCACTAAATAGAAAAGTAGGCTTGGGACAAATTTGTGAGCAAGGAAAAGCATTCATTCTAGGTCTGGCTTAAGGATAAAGCCATAGGTGTGCACTGTGATAAAGCAAGGGTATGTGGAACTGTTGCTTTGAACTCACAGTGAGCTTATAGAATGAAACACTGCTTTGAACTTAATATCAACACCCTTCTGTAACTACCCTCTTGTGTAACATTTTATCTATGAGGTAATTTTATAAAGAACTTTTGTCTAGGAAGGTATAAAAAGGTTGAGAGAAGAAATAAAGTGTGGAAATTTGGGCTCTGCTCCAGCTACCAGATATATAGTTATTATGTGTTTATTATATATTATAAATATAATATGTCTTCTACATGTATGTAAATACATATATGCACACATACACACATGTTATATATGTGTGTACACTTGTAAAATTGATGAAACAGGTGGTTGGGCTTGGCCTATGTGTGTGTGTGTCTGTGTGTGTGTGTGTCTGACTTTCTTCCTTTCTTTTCTTTTATCTCTGACTCATGAAGAGTTTACTAACTATGAGCCTCTAGCCTAGCTAGGATCCAGAGAGAAAAGAACTCAAGTAACTAAGCTCTTTTCTTAATTCCCGGATGCTACCAGCAGGAGTTACATTGCCAGAAGCCAGTAGCTTTGGCCCCATCTTAATCATCATCACATGCCCACTTTCACTGCCTCCCTCTGGATACCGGATGCTGGGTTAGCCCAGGAAGAACACTTTCTGTTTCATGAAGTTTTCTTGTCGTATTCCACCTTCACTGAGTTTCCTCCAATGATGTATCATTGAACAGTTATTTGATGCTCAGCAATGGGGCTTGTTATGTCTGTTAGTTATTCTTGGCTGTCTCTCCTATCATGATACCTTTTGAGGGCACTTTTATCAATGAGAAATTCAAATACCATCAAATTAACTCTTTTAGGTATTTTTTTTAAATTGATTCACAGGATTGAGGAAACATCAGCACTCTTTAACTCCTCAGTTAGTATCTACTCATGACTTTCCTCTACCTTTGGTCTCAGGAAACCATCGTGGGCATGTCGTGTAAATGGAACCAAACAACATATGAACTTTTTAGACAGGTTACACACACACACACACACACACACACACACACACACACACACACACACACACACATGTTCCTTAACATGATGTCTTTTAAGTTAATGAGGAGTACCTTCTTTTGGTAGATGAGAATTTTCATAGTTTTTCCTATTCATTAGTTGGTATATATTTGAGTTGTTTCCAATTTTTAGTTATTTTGTCTATGGACAATTCATGTGTTCACATTTCTACCCTCCTTGGGCATCTATTTGCCTGGTAGTGAACTTCCTGCGTCAAATGGAAGTTTTACATTTAGTATTTTTAATTGGAAAATAAGTTTCCAAAAAGATGACCTAATTATGTGTACCAGTGTTCTATGAGCACTTTCATTCCACTACATCCCCAGCAGCACTTTCTTGTGTCTTGCTGTTGACAGCCAATCTCATAAGTGTAAATCCGTGTCTCACACTGAGGATTCTGTTCACATTTTCCTAGTGTAAAATGATGGTGGACAGTTGATTTGCTTATTGGCCATAGGTACAATTTGTTTGGAGAAGCACATGTTCAGATAATTTGCTAATTTAAAAGTTCAGACTACTCTCCATCACCCCCACACTAAATTAATTTAAACGTTTTCTCTGAATTCTGGTGACAGCACCTCTGTGTCAGATTCAGGATCTGGAAATGCTTCCCCTTTATGTGAGTTGCATGTACACTTTTAAAATGTGTGTCCTTCAAGTCATAATGTTTTAGAGTCTAGGGGATGGTGGCTCAATGGTTAAGAGTGTTTACTGTTTTTGCAGAGGACCTGGGTTTAGTTCCTAGTACCACATGGCAGCTCAAAAGCCACTTTTATCTCTAGTTCCAGGGGATTTAACAGCCCTCCCTCTGGCCTCTGCAGGCTCCAGCACACATGTGGTACAAATAAACATATGCTCACATAAGTGCACATAAATAAAATAATTTTAAAAAAATCTTTAAAAAATCATAAAAATTTAAAGTTTTGATGGCATTTTTGTTAGTTGCTTATTCTTTTGCTATCATATTTAAGAAACTACTGTCTAATTCAGAGTCACAAATTTTAAGTCTGTATTTTTCTTTTAGGTATTTTTTAATGGTAGCATTTACATTTATGCCTTTGATCCATTTTGAGATAGTCTTTTTATACTGTGTGAGGTAAACCTCCAGTTTATCTACTTAATTTTGTGTAGCTATCATGAGTCTCATGAACTTTTGTTGAAATGGTTATTCCTTTCTTGGAGTCTAACTCATTATCTTTGAACACRTTTTTATTATCTTCAATCAGGCACTAACATTTTTGAAGTTGCGGATCTCAGTCTTGTCTTTATAACTTTCTTAACAGTATGCCTTTTCAGATGTTGTGATTTGGATCTTAAATACCCTCTAAATATCTACTGCTAAAAGCTTGAAATGCCCTTGAAGGGATATTGGGACCCAAACCTTTGTAGCTGTCTTTTTGCTTTTGAGATGTCACAAGGTGGGTAGCTTTGTGTCACCACAGGCCTACTTGCTTGGTATTCTTCTGCCTTATTTCTGGTCCCCAAACCATGGAGCCGATCAGTCTCTTCACTGGTGGGGTGGGTGTCAAGTCAGTGGGTGTGAGTGATTGTTTTTTGTTTTAATTTTTTTTCTGAGACAAGGTTTCTCTGTGTAGCCCTGGCTGTCCTGGAACTCACTCTGTAGACCAGGCTGGCCTTGAACTCAGAAATCTGCCTGCCTCTGCCTCCCAAGTGCTRGGATTAAAGGCGTGCGCCACCACCACCTGGCTGTGAGTAATTTTTTTTAAAGCTTTTGTTCTTTATGGTTAGAAAATTGTTTTTATAAAAATAAAAATTGAGAGGAAAATCTAACTTAAAGCTAGAGTTAATACCTTCTGCTTTGATAAACATGTCTGCCACTGGGTAATGCAATTTGATTCTACATTGGGGGAGGATTCTTGGGGGAGGCTCACAAGAATTTTTACTCTTTTTAAATAGACACTAAAATCATCTTATAGTCATGAGAAATTGGTAAAGACTAATTATTTGAGAATCTAACAGTGGCTAAAGTAAAATCCTTAAGGAAATAAGTTTCAGAGRGGGGAAACTTTTCAAATTGAATACTGCATTTAAAATTTTCAGCTCAGACACTCCCCTTCCCACCTCCCCACCTTCTCTAGGTACTGCCATATCTTCTTTAGTTTAGGGTACCTTCCATGTGCTGGATATGGAGAATCATGCTGTGGCTTGTAAGAGTGAGCAGTACTTAGTAGTGACGTACTGGATGAATAATTTCCTTGGCAGCATGTGTCAGGTATGTAAGGAATATCTCAATATGACTGGATGTGCTACTATTCAAACACAGATTAGTGTTATGCTGCAGAAGGCATCACATTGTTTGATGTTATGAAGAAGAAAGAAACACCTAAGGTGGAGTTATCTATCACAGGCACGGACACAAAGTTTTATTTACTTAGAGCTTGTTTTGAAGATCACACAGGGAAAAAGTTCTACTTCCATTTTCTTTGTAATTACAGGAAAATTCTCCCACCAGTAGCCTCTAAAAACCAGAAAGATTTCAAGGAATGTAACTTAAAACTGTTCATATACCCATCATGTTTAGAAGCAGGCTGGTCATGGTGTCTGAGTGATACCATGCTGCAAAGGTTGTGGTGAGAGCTTCTTAGGCTTACAGTGCTAGCATCCCTGCACAAGAACAGGGGTGGGGAAGAATGGTGGCCTGAGATCTGGTATTTTAACTGTGTTGTTTCTAAGCATGATCTTTTTGTGGTCATTTATAGTGCATATAAGATGTATTTATAGTGCATCTTATAACTTACCAGCTAGTTGCATATTAATGTCATGACTAGTTTTCCAAATGTTGTAAGATTATGGGTCTTTATTCATATGGTGTCAAATCCAATTCTGACTCTTTTGAGACTCAACATATTGTTTATAGAGTATGTTCTTTCGTATTGCTTATGCAGATGTATGGGCATAGATAATTTGGTTATTTC
The DNA here is from genome assembly GCA_002335545.1 of Apodemus speciosus. Classification (NCBI taxonomy): domain Eukaryota; kingdom Metazoa; phylum Chordata; class Mammalia; order Rodentia; family Muridae; genus Apodemus; species Apodemus speciosus. The sequence goes on from BDUI01011936.1 coordinate 38,306, forward strand.
AAACACCACTAGAATTTGAAGAGCTGGGTCTGACTCAAGTCCCCACACTATTATAGAATACCTTGGCTTGCTTCTTACTTTCAACTTAATTGCAAAATAGTGAAAGGGATTCTTTCGTGGTCATGAAAGATCAAATGAAACTATTTATTTCACAAACTATTCTGTCATCTGGAAAGCATCTTGCAAGCACAGCTATTGCCTATGATTTGAGATCTGGATGCCCATTAATGACATTCCTGTGCCAGCATTCTTTCTTCTCTTGACTAAAGAATACAAGTACATAAACAATGTGACCAGAAGCCAAGAAACTGGAGTTGGGCAAAGTTAAGACACAGAGACTTGCTTATGTGTAAGCTATGCTTTTTGTACAGAGACAGGCTTAGGAATAGTCCTCTCACAGCTTCCCAAGTAGGATACAGAACCCTGAAGAACAGGCTATATTTTGTGCCTTCCCCCAGGCATATAGCTGTCTCATTTTCTCTCATTATTATTACTATTTCCTTAAAACAGTAATGCAACTAAACATGCAGAAGGAGTCAGAGAGTACATAGATGAATGGAACAATCATGTGTCTTTTCCCTCTGCTGTAACTGCTGACGGAGGAAATGAGGAAAAACCATTGCCACTACTGAGACACCCATCCAAGGAAAAGGTGAATGAGAATTAGATTCTTCAGCATTTCTGCCAATGTAAGACTCCCTAAGCAAGGACAAAGACAATCTTTTATAATCACTGCATTCTCCAAATGTGAAGGAGAGCTAGATGTGGCTTCTCTATGCAAAGATAAGCTGTGGAAATATGGAGAATAGATTATGGAAGGCCACAAGAGAGAAGGGTAACTATGTGTCTGGGAAGCTTTCTAAACAATAAAGCTTATAAAAGAGAAGAGTTTAAGGAGCAATCTCATTTTCCACTGGCAAGGATTCCTGCTCTTGGGGAGGTGCGGGAAAGTTTATTTCTGCTTCTTCTTCTTCTTCCTCCTGCACTGGAATAATTTCAATTTCCTCTTCATTCTTTGGTTGGGAAGATACTCCACTTAGCTCAATGATTTCTTCTTTCATTTTGATCGTCTGTTCTTTTTGTTCTCCAGCTGACAGCAGAACCACATTCTAGAACATAAACAAATGCCTGTTGACTTTTACCCTTGACACACCTTCCAATAATCTACGTATGTCCAAATGCCAATTTATTCTCAGGTTTTTTGTTTAGTTAACCATCTATAATATATGGTTATATATTATATATATTATTATATATATAATATAATATATTAATATATATATATTATATATTATAAATATATTATAGATACCAGGATTGGCTATGTGGATGCTCAAATTCTTATCAAATCACCTACTTATTAAATCTCAAGTCTGAGTAAATTGTTAAGGGCTTCAGGCATTTGCCATTTTGCCTGGAATAATCATACCACATGAAAAAACAAAATGTCAAAAATAGGGGAGTCTAGATTCTAGAACTGATCTACCTTTGGTGATTATAACCTGGGGAAGTTATTCTCATCTCTCTCTTCCCATCTTTGTAATGAAGGAATCAGTAATGACTACTAGGTTCTAAGCTAAATCTTACAGTCTGTCACTTTGAGGTAGTTTATAATAGAGGTACTATTGGAACATTCACACTTCCCAGTTTTAGAGACTCTGAAATACTATTGTTTTGGAAGTAGAATGAGGTGAAGGGAGAAGGCTGAGAAGGAAACACTAAAAAATCCAAGAACCAGTGAYTTTATCATCCTCCAGCCTCCCACCATCCTAGRCTCCACATTAAGGTGGGAGAGGACATGCAATCAAGCTGTGAATAAGAATGTCTACCATAGGCTTAAAYTTTTCAATACTTGTTCTGCAGTTGGCAAACCTGTTTGGGAATGATCAGAAGTGTGGCCTTGTGGGAGGAGATGTGTCACTGGTGGTAGCTGAAGCCATTTCTAGTTAGTTCTCCCTGTCTCCTGCTTTTGGATCAGAAGTAAGCTCTCAGCTACTGCCCCAGAGCCATGGCTGACTGACATGTTCTCCCCATGATGGCCATGAACTAATCCTCCAGAACAGTAAACCCCAAATAAATACTTTCTTTTATAGGTCACCTTGGCCATGCTGTCTCATTACTGCACTGCAGTAGAACAGTAAGACAAAGTGGGAGTGGGAGTGGGAGTCTGAAGTCAAGTAGAGGGAAAGGATGGTTGGCAGGCATACTTGTGTACATGGGGAAGGAATTGTAGCATCTGTCTAGCCATAGACTCATTTACTCTTCAAAATATTTACTGTCACTCCCTTTTTTTCCTGGTTTCCAAAAAAATACAACAAAACAATTTTTTTCCCAATGAAACTCCTAGTTCCAAAATTACACCAGATCTTATTATATGTAAATAATTTTCATGTAGAGATCAATTTTTTAGGTTGTTGTGGACAAGTAACTCCAACTTACAGATTTGGGTTGGGAACACATTCTTTTCCACTCATTCTCCACAACGCCGGCTGTCACAAGTTTCTGGAAGAAGGCAGAGATCAGCATCACCGACAGAATGCCCTGGAAACCAACAGCATGGAGGCAAAGGTGAGATAACAGCAGACGGCTGTGCAYGGTGTCCCGCGATGACACGTGACTATACCCAACAAGCAACAATTCTGCACAGTTCTTTGGGTGAGCGAACTGAGTTGCTGTGGGGGRGTGGTTGCTGTGAGAAAGCATCTTCAGGCGCAAGAAAGTAAGGTGGGAATAGGAAACTGAAAAATCAATTCTTTTTAAGAAAGAGTCTCACATTAAATTCTTTCGGCTTGGCCTGGTTCCATAGTTCAATTGGTAGGATACTCCCATAGTATACTTGAAGCCTTGGGTTCCAGTCCCACTATGTAAACTAGGCATATCATCACATTCCTGTAAAATCCAAGCACTAGGAGATGTGGAGTCAGGAAGATCAGCCATAACACCTTTAAACACTGCATTCCTAATTCAATGATGACTAATATATTAATAACATTTTAGGAATTTCTTCCATGTTTTTATTAATAATAGTAATTGTTAATGTCATCAATGATATTAACAATGATGAACACAGAAAGCTTGGTGTGGTGGCATGTGCCAGTAAGCCCAGATTTCAAGAAGTAGAAGCAGGACTGTCGTGAATTTGAAGCTAGTCTAGCCTGAATAGACAACATTAGGCCACCCAGGACTACACAACAAGAGCATTCCTCAGAATGATAAAATAGAATCTATTATACAAATGACACTCACTGTTCTAAGTGCATTGCCTGTGGCAACTAATTTGTTTCTCAAAACAACCCAAGGAGATAGAGTATCGATCTCTGTATTTTACAGCTAACGAAATGGAGGCAGTGTATGAGGAGGGTTCTAGTCCAAATCCACATACAGGAAAAAAACAGCAGACACAGAGCACCTGGACCTGAAGTTGATGTTCATATTTCTTTTCTGAAGAATCACTGCTTTCATACTTACCAAGAACACAGACTGCACGCTGTTACAGTACTTTGTAGATGGGGAGTTTTTCTCTGAGGAATTAGATGGTTCACAGTTGTAGATATCAACATATATCTTGGGAGTTTTAATAAGATCCAGTCTCTCCATTTTTAAAAAATGAGAAACCGTAATGTTAAGTATGTCCATGATTGAAAGAATAATTCCAGAAATGGCAGCAAAGAGGCTCAGAGAGCTCATTACCACTTTCGCTTTGACCTGGAACAGAGGCGGGTTTGTTCATTAGATTTGACTTCTGTTTGAAAAACATAAAGCAGGATATGGGATTTCAGCCAAGATTCCCCTGATGCATGAAGACACCGCCCCTGAGTTCTAGTTTAGGTCTTTCTATGGGTTTTAGCCTCTTTGTCCCATGTCTAGCTTCCTCCCACCCTTTTCCAGTCTCCTTGTCTTAAGCCATCATCATCCATTCAATTTATGAAACCAAAATTCTGGTTAGCCTTTATCCACATTTTGTAGCTGCCACCACTTCCCATACACGCAGTAAACACTTAATGAGGAAGTGGGGATTAATGGTATCTGTATCATTACCTCTTTGCATAATAACACAGTGGGCAGAGGGATAAGAAAGCTTTTACAGCATGACTAAATCTCATTGAAGTAGCTATAGATAGAAACTTCTAGGTTTGCATAATTGTATTGACTAGTCTTGTGTTAACTCCACATGCAAACCAGAGTTATCAGAAAGGAGGGAACTTTAATTGGGAAAATGCCTCCATAAGATCTGGCTGTAAGACATTTTTTTAATTAGTGATTGAAAGGCGGGGGGGGGGGGGGGGCGAGCCATCGTGGGTGGTGCCATCCATGGACTGGTGGTCCTGGGTTTTATAAAAAGCAGGCTGAGCAAGCCATGTGAAGTAAGACAGTAAGCTGCACTCCTCCATGGCCTCTGTATCCGCTCCCACCTCCAGGTCTCTGCCCTGTTTGAGTTCCTATCCCTACTTCCTTTGGTGATGAACAGCAATGTGGAAGTGTAAGCTGAATAAATCTTTTCCTCCTCAACTTGATTTTTGGTCATGGAACTTTGTCACATCTATAGAAACCCCGACTAAGACAACCATCAAATAAAATGTGTCAGCCATAACAGTAACACCACTGCTCCCTTCTGATGTCATCCATTAGGGCAAATTTCTTCTGGTAGCACAGTCTAGAGGACATGGCTGTGACTGCTCTGACCTGTGTGGGTGATAAAAACTTGGTACATCCCATGCCATATGGTGAGGCATTATGGATGTGTTTCACTAACATAGTTCACTCCTGGCTGCGACTTATTGATGGCAATTTGGTAGTTTTGGCTGGATTTCATATTTGTAARTTCCCCTAAATTGATTTTTTTCAGATAATTTATAAATAAGAGCCACCTCAATCCACTCAGTTCTTTATCAACTCAAAGTGACTTGCACTTAGTGAGTATAAGTATTGTTAGAGGACTTTCTAAAGAGAAATTTGGTGGTGAGCTCTGGCCACCCATCCAGATTCAGTAATTCTGTAGGTTACATATTTTAAGAGGATATAAATAAATCTTTATAGACGAGCCACTGTAGGCCCTATGGCTACACTATCACACAAAATACCACATCTCATCTTTATATTGATTTCTGTGTCAAAACTAGCACTTCTGTTCATAGGTTGGGGGTGGGATGGGGTGGTGGATGGGTGGGGACCCCAGGGCACTCCTGCACTCCCTTGGGATTCTGAGTCTAATTGTAAGGCTACAATTCGGCTAGAACCCAACTCAAGCATATGCACCATTTTCCTAAATGGAGTGTCATTTCCTAAATAACATTCTTTCAAAGTATGCCAGGTCTGTCATCCCCACAAGGAACTTAGCATTGAGAGAGTATTAAGTCTGGTCTTCTGACCCTGCCTTTGATTCCCTCCCCATGGACAGACTTAAGGCAGTGCTATTTTTGAGTTTCTCTTGAAGAAAATCACATCACAACCAGAATGATATAGGATCCATTGCTCAGAGAAGAGTCTGTGACCACTAAGCTCTTTTCAGGGTCCCCGGGCTTGTTTTCTACTGAGAAAGTGGCTGTGTGTCTTGTGTGTGGGAAAGGACATATGATTACTTGCCAAACTCTTCCTGGAGGTTTTCTCTGCTGCGGCTGCCAGGAGTGATCCTGAAATAATGTACTGCAAAGAGAGAGGTGGACAGAAAGGGGGAGGAGAGAAGGGGAGAGGCAGAAAGGGTGAGTGTTATTCACTGATACCTGGTTGGGAAGGAACTTTATCTATCTATCTATCTATCTATCTATCTATCTATCTATCTATCTATCTATCTATCTATCTATCTATCTATCTATCTTCTATCTACCTACCTATCTACCTATCTATCTACCTATCTATCTTTTTTGTTGTGTGTGTCTTTTCATTAAACTGCATTAATTTTTTTTATCACATTAAATTATTTCTTGGCAGCTATATTTGTTATTTAGGTTTATTCATGCAGTCTATGCTGTTCGACCTTTGGGACATTAACTAGGAATAGAATAAGAAAAGAGAGACAGAATTCACACTTTTCCTTGTCAGTGAGAACTCTCTGGGCCCAGACCACCAAATAGAAATATAAGAAATCATCTCCAAGAATATGACTTATTCCTTATCTACACAGGCTACAATTAGACTCTGTCTCTAGTTTTAAAAACATAATTAGGCCTGGTGCCTAGAAAGCACTAGGAGAGAAGGTGTGAATAAAGACATTTTTCTTCTCCTTCTTATTAAAAAATGAAGTTTATTTATTTTTTATGTGTGTGGCTGTTTTGTCTGCATGTTTGTGAACTTAGAGCATGCCTAGCCAAGGAGGCCAGAAGAAAGTGCTGAATTCCTCTGGAACTGGCATTGCAGGTGGTTGTGAGCTGCCATGTCGGTGCTGGGGATTGAACTTGGGTCCTCCGGAAGGGCAGCTGGTGTTAACCACTGAGCCATCTTTCTAGCCCATCTCTCTCATTGYAAGCAGTGAGAACATTCATGTAGAGGTCACGGTGACTTAATAGCCTTGATGCCACTGAGTGATCGTGCAGAAGGCAGGACTTGAATATGAAACACTTCACCACACCATTGGTTGCTACAGGAAGCAACAGTAATTATTTCTCAGTTTTCTTTTCTAAAGCTCAAACAATAAAGTGCAGTAAAGTCTTAACAATCAATCTACCTTGGTTCGTTGAAGCTTCAATTCTGGATTCACTCTTAGAGGGACAAGGCCATGAACAGTGTCCTTGGCAAAATAAACACTACCTAGCCTCATGTTACCCACAGAAGTATAAGGCTGGAAAACATGTACATTAAGTAGCCCAAAAGAGTGTTGCTGAACTCATAAGTACAAAGGATTATTTGAGATGAAAATAATTTAATCAGGTGCCTTAGTAATTAACAAACTTGTAAGGACAGGGGAGGACTTAGGATGTTTCCATTTCTCTTTTCCTTCCAAAGTGTCAAATATCCAGCGTCTTATACCTTGGGCTAGCCGGCTATGCAGAGACCCTGCTTTGTCCAGTCTTCCTGCCCTGAGAACAGCTGGCAGAGCTCCTTTCTGTGAATCACATGGAACGTGGCCACCCTCGCCCACAGGGGCCCTGTAGAGTAGTCTACCCTTCCTCCTACTTAACTATGCCGACCTTATAGGATGCTTTCTGCCCATATTACTTTCTTCAACACAGAAACAACCTAGATCTTTTTGGTTTTTTTTTCCCTCCTTCAACATCTCAAAAGTTGTTTCTGTTTATTGTAACTTACCATAATGCCTCCCCACAGGGGGTACCATACGCTCAAACAGATGGGTGCGAAGACCCCTGTGGGGATCATCAGCAGTCCCCCCAGGGAAATATGGAAGAGGCCATTCATGATTTGGACAGCCTGGGGAGAGAAGAAAGGCACTGGGGGTGAACTGAACTCACTGGTAGGGGTCAAAGGCAACATGGGAGACCTGAGACCCCAGTGGAAACCATGCAAAGGTCTTAAAAGGGGTGGTAACACTGCCAAGAATTTTGCCTACTTTTTTTCCCCAGATCTCTCTCTCCCACCACACAGGGCATTTTCAAGGAACCTATGTGCCTGGAATCTGAATAATGGACCAGCCTGGTCCTCCAAACCAAGAGATGATGTAAGATCATTCTGCAGTGATCCAGGTGCTAACTGGAACCTTCTGGCATCACCCAGTGTGAGAAACATAAAGAACACAGCCACTTAAACCTGCCTGTGCAAGGCAGACTGAATTCCATGTACAGCCTGAAGCATCAGTGTCTTCAGACCAGAATATCTCCAGAGTGTGGAGTGGAGGGAAACCGTCTTACCCCCAAAGCCTTCGATTCCCTCATGAAGAAGCTTTGCGTGGGGCCCACCAGTGAAGATGTCCTTCTGAGGTTCACTTTTTGAGCAGGCTGCATGGTCAGGGGGCCTTTTGTAGGCTCTGTTGGGAAAGGTCCACTCGCTGAGTTTCTGGGTGTTGTCATTCTGCTTTCAAATTCCTGAAAATAAGACAGTAAGGTGAGACCAAAGACAAAGTCTTGTCAATCTTACCTTCTGACACCATCTAATACTTCTTTAGTATTCCCTTGATGGTGCCACTGAGACATGTCCTCTTCCTAGTAGCTTCAGATATAAGGCAAGGTCTACTACTATGCTATAGGAAAGGATCTGGAGGGGCTATCTCAGGCAAGGGAACATGGGCCCAGGAATCTGATCTAGAATGATAATGATGTTTGGACACATGTTAATGTTCAAGAAATCATGATGTAGTCGACTACTCTACCATAAAAGAGCTATACTTTTAGAACATAGCATACCATGAATGTATGTCCATATGCATTTTTCTTCTCTGTTGGGGCTTGGACCCAAGGCCTTGTGTTTGTTAAGAAAACACCACTAAGCTTCATCTCTGTTCTATGCATTTGTCTAGCTTGTCCCTCCTTGGGTGTTCTTATGACTTAATATTCCAAAGCATTATTTTTATTGGCTTGCTCATATGTTCAGAAGAACAGTGTAGTGTCCCAGAGATGTCATTCCTGATTATGGCTGGGACTGTCCTTAAATTCAGGAGGGATGTTGCTTCAAGAATATTCTCTGATAGCACATATAGGATCACAGCCTGTGAGTCAGACTGCCTGGTTCTAAACAGTAATTCTAATTACTCTGAGGCGCTGGTCAAGTTACCTGGGCCTCAGATTCTTCAGCTCTAGACTGGAAATAGTAATAATCCTTGTCTCACAGCTTGTTACAGGAGGTAGATGATCATGGTTCATGTTGGCAGGTTTGTTTTTTTTTCCACCCAGGTGTAGTTTAAACACCAGCTATCCCCAGAGGCCTTCTCTGAAGCTCTCAACCTATCACACACGCTCTTGTGTATGCTTGACCCCTGCCTCAACACATCCTGTTCTAGTCACCTCATTTCAGTTATTACTGTGGTAAATTACCTTATATGCAAGTTTATTGCAGTTCTCTCTTGATAGAAGCAAGCAATGTTGTTGCTTCTTGGCCAGTATCTAAAACAACGTTCACATGTTACAGCTCCTTAATAAACATCAAAGGGATGCTAGCTTTATGCAAAGCACCCATATCTGAATAAATATTAGCTGCTTTGTTGAAATTCTTGTTATACACTTCTAAGTTGTAGTTTTTACTTTATGCATCTATAAAATGAGAACAGTGTCCTTCCCAAAGAATTATAAGAAGTGAGTGGACATATGTGCCTAGGACAGGGAAGAGGGTAGCAAGTACCATCTGCTAGTGACCATGCGCTGCTTCTGAAGTGATGAGACAATGAGCCACATTCTTTCCAGCTCTGACAGGTTAAGGCTGTTTAGCCTTCTTCATGTGTCTTATGTTGGGAGTATCCATCCATTGGTTATGTCAACCACATATTTGAATGTCATTGCTATGTTCTGCACCCTGGATATCTCTCTGTAGGCCCACACATCTGGATAATTGTAAGCTGTGGAATTAAGACTGTCTACTCAGGTTGCTGAATCTTACCAAAGACACGGAGGGCTGGGCAGGTGAATTTCTTACACTTCTCCCTATTTTATTAGTACAAAGAAATTCCTCCTGGAACATCTCTTCTGAGCCCAGCAGAGGAGATAAGGGCTGAATCATTGCCTCTCTTTTACAGAGGAGGGGGAGAAGGATAGACAGGTTAGGTAACTCACTTGAAGTTATATAATTACTAATGATCTGAAAAGAAGCCCTAACTTGTCATCTGAAGTGCAGACTCACTGCTCTGACACTGTGGGGAACAGTTCTGTTTCTCTTCCTTTCCCTTGAAAATATGCATACTCTGAATGACTTGAAGCAACACTGAATGTGACCTGTCTGCAACATGGGCTTTAGGGAAGCATTTCTTACTTTATTTCCCTCCCGTTCGAAATTAGCAGCTGTCACTTGGCCCAGGGGAATTTGTTTCATCCCATGAGACCACTAACCAAAAAAAAAAAAAAAAAAAAAAAAAAAAAAAAAAAAAAATTTACATAGCCCAAGGAGTTTGCAAATGAATACTGGTTTAGAACTAGAAAAATCTCAGAAACCAGTTTCTTTACACCCCAAATATGGATCCTCTGGACATGGGGCATCCTTTTGCAAAAACCTTATACCTCCCTCTGTGGATCCCCAGGCTAGAGTGTATGACCACAGTTGTTTGCTGGAGCATGTACTGCGTCCCAGGGTTAATAGTTGTGCTAGTTACAGTTTTTCTTCTACCTCCCTCCCAGGAGGCATTGCATCACCTTTCAGTGGATGTGCCAATAGAAGTTCCCATAAGTTATTTTCCCAAAATCTTTTGGCGACTGTGGAATGAGATAGAAGTCACTTCATTCCATTATAGGGAACTAATTTTAGTGACGGTGACTTATAAATGCAAGGTCATTAATTGTTCAGGGTGAAGGAAATGATTGGACTACTATTACTATAATTCCACCTGAGTTATCAGCTGCTCGTTAAGTCTTGGGTCTGTGTTGTGACTGAGATAAATCTTTTATTTAGGCAAAGTCTGGTGGGGGTGTCTGTATGGCCTATTGACAGTAATAGTATGGAGAGAAGAACATCTTTCTGTTAGAACAATATCTTTGTAATAACTGTTTATCTACAAAGTGTTGAATAACTTGCTACAAAATAATATTTTGTAGTCAAAATAATTACCTTCATATGCCATTTCATGCTAATGATCTCCCTCTTCTCCTTCCCTTTCTCACACACATGARGGCACTACAGGTTGGTACAGTAAAATTACATTTGATGGCAACAGAAGCTAGAGCTGGTCCAATACTCCCACAAATGTAGGTTTTTGCATCATTGCTTTATTTAAAAAAAATCATACAAAATTGCTTCAATAGACTCCAGCTCACAGCAAAGATTGTTTGGTAGATTGGTAGGGTTACAGATCACATTGGTTAAATATGACAATATGGACTTCATTTTTACCAATATGAAAATCAATACTTTTACTGAAATGATGACTTAATTTGCTCACACACTGTTCCATCTTATTTCCCACTGCAGCTCCCACAAACCCTCTGACTCCTAAAAGCACAACCATTTTTTTTTCTCGATCCCCTGAAGCTCTCACAGTATCTTCTCTGGTTTGGGCTTAAATCATGACTCTTAGGTCCAATGATTCCATCATCTTCTGAGACACTTGAGGCCCCCCAACCTCAACTTCCCCCTTTGCCACTCGAAATAGCTTTGCATTTATTCTCCCTGCGCCAGGCTATGGCTGCAGGTGAATCTTACATTCTTTCTTAACTCTCTCAGTCCATTCCCTTCCACCAGATATTTCCTCTTTCCAGAAATCCCTCCTTCCTGGGACCTACTCTCACCCCTTGTGTGGCAGTGTGTAGTAGAAAGAGCTGTCCACATTTGTGATCTCTATTAAATTAGGATAAGTGTAGTTGCCCTGGGACTGATATGATAATAAGTATTCAAGGAATAATTATTACTACTGGCCCTTATTATGCCACCTTGATTCCCAGTCCCCAAACTCTCATTTTAAAATACAGCGACATCCCCATTACCACCCCATTTCCCCTTTCTTCACTTCAGCTTTTTCAATTTTTGCTTTCTACCTTTCCCCCAGCTTCCTCCTCTCTCTCTCACAGTCCCCGACACTCCCCAACTAGACCCTGCCACTCAACCGAAACTTCTCTGTACAAAGGTTGTGCTGTAGCCTGTGGCCTTTTCTGGGCACAGTGCCTCAGGTCACTTTATTTTGCCAATTTCTCAGACTTAAGATGTTGGAACCAGGGGGTACGTGAGATGGTTCATGTCATGTTTCACAAACATGAAGACCTGAGTATGGATTTCAGCATCTTTATAAAATGCCGACTGCAGTAACTTCACTTGTAACTTCAGTGCCGAGGAAGTATAGATGGGCAGATCCCTTGGGCTTGCTGGACAGCTGGTCTTGCCAGATTTGTAAGTTTTAAGTTGGGGAGAGGCCTGATTTGTGACTGAAGAAAGTATCTAACATCAATCTGTCTTCCGTGTGTGTGTGTGTGTGTGTGTGTGTGTGTGTGTGTGTGCACACAGAGGCTTGGAGGCAGATTTTACTCCTGCTCCTTTGGCTTGCTTACATATTCAGGCAATAGCAAGATCATGCCATTTCCACCTCTGTGATACACATGGACCTTTCGCTACATCAGGCATCACCTATATGTTGATTCTGATTTCCCTTCCTGGTATAGCATAAGAAAAACTCTTGTGGCTCAGGCCAGCTAGATGACTTATCGCTCCCTTCCCAGGACTCACATGATAGGAGGACTGACTTCTGCAGATTGTCCTCTGACCTCCACATATGTGCACATGTGAGCATACATACAAAACAATAAATAAGCAAATAAATGTAAGAACTGTTAGAAATGCCGTGGTTATTGTTTTCCTTCAATGTGTTTTCTAATATATGCCCCACGAAGCAGCCCAGACACATCACCTTAAATCTCTAAGTCATACTCTTCCTGGGCTCTGTTCTCACCAACCCACTGTCTCTAACTCCCGTTTGCTCGCTTGAAAATCCTTCTGATTCCTCCTTGCAGTCCCCCCTGGATCACTTTCAGAGCCTGTGTCCTCAGCAGTCATGTTTGGACATGTCTCCTGCCCTCTTTGCTGAATCTGCAAAAGCTTTGGGCTAGTCCTTCCCCATCTCTCTCTGCGTACTGCCAACCTCCACAAAAGGACCATCATGTTACCTCAGGCTCTTCCTTGGCTGATGGTAAAGAACTTCTTCAGAGTCAAGAGCTGTTTGTGTTTATTACTTTTCTACACCTACTTTTATGTGACTCCTGAAACACTGTGTCAGTCTAGTAAGGGAGTTGTGCAGGATTATATGGTGAACCTGCCTCCTGTGATGCTGTGAGCTCAGTCTTAAACAGACCATCATGCTCAGCACTCTCCTTTGGCAGAAAAATGCTCAGGATGCTTTCTGTTCACAAAGTGATAACCTCCACTTCACCTGACCATCAGAGAAACAAAACCATTATAAGGAAAACAGGGAAAGTCTGTCTGTCCGTCCGTCTGTCCGTCTGTCCGTCTGTCTGTCTGTCTGTCTGTCTGTCTGTCTATCTGTCTGTCAGTCTGTCTTTCTCTTCTGCCTACCTTGCCCCTACATACACACTTATTTTCTGCTTAGCTCCAGGAATGCATCAGCACCTGGTTAGTCAATCCCTCTATCCTGTTTCCAGTACCCTCTCTCACCCTTGGCTTCTAAGATTGTAGACAGAAAACAGGATTTGTGCTCAGTGTTCCAGTGCCATGTAGAAAATGCGAGATAGTAAGCTGTAAACCCCATCTATGATGGCGCTTACACTGAAGTTTTAATTTTGGAAACAAACTCAGTTGAAGTAAGAAGAATGGGGGTTAGATTCTTGTAGCCAGGATTGTTTTCTAATTTGGTCTCAGGCAATCTTTTTTTTTTTTTTAAAACTAGATATATTCTTTATTTACATTTCAAATCTTGTTCCCTTTCCTGGTTCCCCCACCCCCAAAATCACATAAGCCGTCTCCCCTCCCCCTGTTCCCCAACCCTCCCCCTGTTCCCCAGTCAACCCTCTCCCACTTCCCCATCCTGGTATTCCTCTACACTGTGGCATCAAGTCTTTCCAGGACCAAAGGCCTCTCCTCCCTTTGATGTCCAACAAGCCATCCTCTGCTGCCTATGCATCTGGAGCCATGGGTAACTCCATGTGTACTCTTTTGTTGATGGTTTTGTCCCTAGGAGCTCTGGTAGTACTGGGTGGCTCATATTGTTGTTCCTCTTATGGCACTGCAAACCCCTTCATCTCCTTGGATCCTTTCTCTAGCTCCCGCATTGGGGACTCTGTGCTCAGTTCAATGGCTGGCTGAGAGTGCCCCCTCTGTACTTGTCATGCACTAGCAGAGTCTCCCAGGTGACAGCTGTATCCTGCTCCAGTCAGCAAGCACTTGTGGGCATCTACAATAGTGTCTGGGTTTTGTAACTGTATATGGGATGGATCTCTATGTGGAGAAGGAGGAACACTCCTCTACTGCTGGTGGGATTGCAAGCTGGTACAACCACTCTGGAAATCAGTTTGGTGGTTCCTCAGAAAACTGGGTATAATGCTACTGGAGGAGCCTGTCATATCAC
>BDUI01011942.1:26337-37689 GCA_002335545.1 Apodemus speciosus
ACTCACTCTGTAGACCAGGCTGGCCTTGAACTCAGAGATCTGCCTGCCTCTGCCTCCCAAGGATTAAAGGCATGCGCCACCACTGCCCAGCAGATCTCACACTCTCTTCTGGCCTTCACTGACACTGCAAATATGTGGTGCATAGATATAACTGTAGGCAAAACACCTATAAATAATACATAAAATAATATGCAAGTTGTCCCTGATCATGTCTATCAGCTAGCCTGCAACWTGGAGCCTGCAATAGGCTAAAGTCTGGGCTAGGGCAGCTACTGTGTCCTGTCCCTGTCCTTAGAAGATAGCTCTCCAAGTTAAAAAGCTAAAAAAGCATTCCCCGACATGTACCTGTCTTCTKTCGACTCCCCAGTATAATTTAGCAATCCTGAATTCTCTCCACACAGGTCTACATATGTGGTGGGTTTAATGGAAACGAATGCCTGTTTACAGCAGAAGTCTACAACACCGAGAGCAATCAATGGACAGTCATTGCACCCATGAGGAGCAGGAGGAGTGGAATAGGTGTAATTGCTTACGGGGAACATGTATACGCAGTGAGTTTTTATTGTACAATGATAAAGTGGCACCCTTAGATTCTTCTAAGAATAGCCTACCACTGGCAAGCATTTGAAAAGAGGCATAGTGTCACTGGTCCTCCCCACAAGGGCTTCCTATGTGAACAGAAGCAGTGGATAGCAGTCAACCTTGTTTCTTTTGCTCTTCACAGGTAGGTGGCTTTGATGGAGCCAATCGACTGAGGAGTGCGGAGGCCTACAGCCCAGTGGCTAATACTTGGCGCACGATCCCCACTATGTTTAACCCTCGTAGCAATTTTGGGATCGAGGTAGTGGACGACCTCTTGTTTGTGGTGGGTGGCTTTAATGGCTTTACCACCACCTTTAATGTTGAGTGCTATGATGAAAAGACCGATGAGTGGTATGACGCTCATGACATGAGCATATACCGCAGTGCTCTGAGCTGCTGCGTGGTACCAGGGCTAGCCAATGTTGGGGAGTATGCAGCTAGACGGGACAACTTCACGGGATTAGCACTGCGAGATGAAGTAAAGTATTCCGCTTCGACAAGTACCCTACCTGTATGAGCCTCTTCATTTAGCTAATAAAAAGTCTAAGCAATAAGAATTAATTCTTTTTTTAAATAAATGCAGTGTTTAAACTTGTAAGAGTACTGGAAAATGTTCAACTTAAGGGAAGCAAGGGTTGGATGAATGAGGGAGTAAGGAAGGTGACTGATTACATTCAACAGTGGATAATGAAGAAAAGGACCACACAGTACAAAGCTCTAAAGAAATACGTTTATTGAAAACTTACATTTAAACAATTAGTGACTTGAACATGAGCAAGATAACTTCAGAAACATAAAACATAATATCTTAAGAGTGTTCTAAATACTACATCTCCTCTAAGGTAAAAGGAGATAAGCAAGATTATATCTTGCATAGGGGCCTGGGTACCACTAGCCCAAAAAACTGTGTATAAACTATACTTATCTTACGAGTAACACAACAAGCCCCAGCCCACGGATGGTAAAATCTCCAAACACCTAGCAAGCGCTGAGTTTCACAAGTGCAGGAAGCAGGAGGGGTAAGATTAACAGGTGCTTCAAGGTCCCACCCTCCTAGCAAGGGTCAGAGAGTAAGCGGGGAAGCTCTGTGAGGGTTACAGTGAGCAGTAATTTGGCTAAGTGAAGTCCTTGCAGCAAACGACCCCTTTGTAAACTTACTATTGTTGTATTACAACCCTCCATAACTGTTTGGTTTTCAATGACCAGAACATACGCTGTAAGTAAAACAACAAAACCAACTTTTCTCAAGAAAGTAACAGATGATGTGCTGTGCCAAAATGTTTGATGGCTGAGAACAAACTGAACTGCTGCTCAAATATTGTAGGGTTGAAGCACCGGATTTTTCTAGTGTAGAAGAATATTTGTTTCACAACACCACACATGTTCAAAGACACGAAAGTGACTAATATGGCCATTGCACATAAGCTTAGTTTAAGGTCCTGTATACTTTGACTGAGTAGCTAAAATATGTAACACAGCTCCAGTCTACTCATAGTGTTGACACTAGAATCGTGAAGCAGAGAGGGAAGTATTTCAAACACACACACATGCTGCAGTCAGAGAGGGGAAAGTGTGCACAAAAACCTGCCTACCAGCTATGACGGATCAAAGCCCAAAAATGGTCTCTCCGGCTTTACAGACTGAGAGTCTTTTTTTTTTTTCTTAAGCTCAGTAATTTAAGGAAATTTTTGGTCCTGGAAATACTACACACAACCAGGAAAACAAAACAAAACTGATATCAGTTAATTTTAAATGTTCTTAGCAAAAATGTTATTTTGAACTGGCACAGAAAAGCAAAGCTATCGGGATACACAAGACTAATCATGCAAACAGCTGCAAGTGATGATCGCTTAAGCTCTAAGCTCATGACTGACATTCTCAGTGTAAGGGGAAGACAGGAAGGGTACCGTTATAATGTGTGAAGTAGCCTGACTCATAATAATAGACCACCCTTACTTTTTTGGTGTAATCCGACACCTCTCTTTCCAACTAAGAAAAACCAAGGCAACAAAACAAAGGTCCTCTTGAATAAGCTTTTAAAAAGCTGGTTTTTWAAAAAAGCTGTTTTCATAAAAGAAATTTCTTTCCCAAAGTGCCACATTAAACCTGCACGATTATTACTACAAATACTGTTAGGTCCAGTTTAAAATTTCAGAATGTCAGCCTTGAACAGATTTAAGCAAATCTAGTTTCTTTCCTTCCTAACAAGTTAAGAGTATTTAGGAGGCAAGTTATGGTGGTGAAGCCACACACGTGAACTCACATATGAAAATTAGAAAGTCGGTAGTCAGGAAAACCTGCACACCATCATGCAAGGAAGGACTTACCCCTTCATTCAGCCAAGGCCTAGGCTGCCTGCCGAGTCAAAAAGACAGTGGTTTCAATCAACTTAGGAGTTATATTGTCTGCCATGAAATGAAAAGATGACAAAAAGATGGCCCTAATAACAACTTGGTGGTGACTGTTGCAAAATATAACTCTGGGATCAAAAAGCCAAAATCAAAATACACGAACCTTTTCCCAGAGAAAGCTGGCATCCTGATGAGATACTAAATGACTTGTGGACTGAGAGAAAGGCAAGCTTCCTTCACTGAGCTTCAAAGACTGTTAGTTGCACAGACCTTTTACAACTRACGAGTGCTTCTTAGAGTCCGGAGACTTGTTATTAGGGAGATACAGAAAGGACTGGGGAAGCAACTCAGTTGGTGGAGTATTTCCCTAGCATGTGCAAGGCCCTGGGCTCAGTTATCAGTATGGAATCCAAGAGTATTTAGTGTTTAGTAAACAGCCAAAGTTTCTGGTTGTGCTTCTGATATTCTATCATATAATAAAGTTAACTCTAATGGAATATGGAAGGCACAGATGATTGTACTTAAACTTTTTCAGAATATTCCAGAATGTGTGAGAAGGTAAAGACATTCTTAAAGAAAAAAAAANAAAAAAGCTGTTTTCATAAAAGAAATTTCTTTCCCAAAGTGCCACATTAAACCTGCACGATTATTACTACAAATACTGTTAGGTCCAGTTTAAAATTTCAGAATGTCAGCCTTGAACAGATTTAAGCAAATCTAGTTTCTTTCCTTCCTAACAAGTTAAGAGTATTTAGGAGGCAAGTTATGGTGGTGAAGCCACACACGTGAACTCACATATGAAAATTAGAAAGTCGGTAGTCAGGAAAACCTGCACACCATCATGCAAGGAAGGACTTACCCCTTCATTCAGCCAAGGCCTAGGCTGCCTGCCGAGTCAAAAAGACAGTGGTTTCAATCAACTTAGGAGTTATATTGTCTGCCATGAAATGAAAAGATGACAAAAAGATGGCCCTAATAACAACTTGGTGGTGACTGTTGCAAAATATAACTCTGGGATCAAAAAGCCAAAATCAAAATACACGAACCTTTTCCCAGAGAAAGCTGGCATCCTGATGAGATACTAAATGACTTGTGGACTGAGAGAAAGGCAAGCTTCCTTCACTGAGCTTCAAAGACTGTTAGTTGCACAGACCTTTTACAACTRACGAGTGCTTCTTAGAGTCCGGAGACTTGTTATTAGGGAGATACAGAAAGGACTGGGGAAGCAACTCAGTTGGTGGAGTATTTCCCTAGCATGTGCAAGGCCCTGGGCTCAGTTATCAGTATGGAATCCAAGAGTATTTAGTGTTTAGTAAACAGCCAAAGTTTCTGGTTGTGCTTCTGATATTCTATCATATAATAAAGTTAACTCTAATGGAATATGGAAGGCACAGATGATTGTACTTAAACTTTTTCAGAATATTCCAGAATGTGTGAGAAGGTAAAGACATTCTTAAAGAAAAAAAAAAAACTGGGTTTATAGTACTATCAGGAATTAATTTTTTATTTATGTTTTTATTCTTATTATTAGTTACACTTTTGTTGTTGACATGGATGCTAACTAGTCTGGCTCAGAACTCCTGATCTTTCTGCCTTTGCTTCCCAAATGCTGAGATTACAGGTAAATACTGCCATACCCAACTTCAAGGAGAGCCTTTATGAAATGAAAAGCTTACTTTTAATTATGTATACATGTACATGTCTGAATGTGGGTATGTCTGTGTGAGTGCAGGTGCCAAAGGTACCAGATCCCCTGGAGGTGGGGTTAAGCTTGTGAGCTGCTTAATGCAGTGGGTGCTCGGAACCCATCACAGCAAGTGTACTTTTAATTGCTGATCCATCTCTCCAGCACCTAAACCGGAGTTAAATGAGTGTTGAAAGATTTAGCTTGAATGCTAAGTTATATAAAGCTCAGGAGTGTATAGAAAGTCAGAAAAATAGGTATTCCTTAATGTGACTTCCATGAAGTSACAGTCCATGACATGATGGGACTTTCCAGTGATACAGCTTCTTGTGGATTATCTGTACTCCCATCTGCTCTGTACATTGCTTGTGTGTATGACTATCCTTGAGTGGTGGCTGCACAGGTCTGATGAAGACTGTACAATATTAAGAAGGGAGCATGCTGCCTCTATTCCACTGGAACAGTGCTGACCCAAACATCATGGATGCTCAAAGCAACTGTGTTCTCCAACCTACAAAACCTTTGAACATGAAGTGAATACAAAAGAAACAAAGATTGCATTATACTGGCTGTCAGTGAAAATTATAGCTGAACTTTTATGAGTGAATGTAAAGCTATTGACATAAGGAGAGAAGAGCCTTTATGAATGCTGCTATGAATCAAGAAATTATGCAAGATGTCTTTGGACTGACTATAATAGATCATGTCAATGTTGTATCAAATATCAATGTGRAAATCCTTTCTGAATACGAAGAATAGTCAGTCACAGCCTCAGAGCCAGTTAAGCATAACAGTGCTCAGAAAAGATAGGATGGGAGTGAAAATATCTGCAGGTAAGTTGGAAGGAATGWCTAATCAGAAAAGAAAGAAATGCCGGGAAGACCCCAATGACATAATCATCTGAACCAGTAACTGAGGATGTGTTAATGTCTCTTCTCTAAAGTTCCCAGATATGGTCAATTTACATGAAAAACAAACTAAACACCATGAGCTACTTACAAAACAAACTGAAGAAGTAGAAAATGAAAGTAGTGTACTAAAGAGCCATCAAGCCTAGGAGGGCAGGACATGCCTTTACTCCTAGGCAGAGGCAGGTGGATCTATGTGAATTCCAGGCCAGTCTGGTCTACATAGAGAGTTCCAGGCCAGCCAAGACAACATAGACTTTGTCTCAAAAAACAAAAACATCAAAGACAAAATTAGCAAGAAAACAGGTTAGATCATACAAAGTGAGAGAAAAGATCTAATTTGAGATTTGCATTAAAACAAACAGGAGAAAAGAATGATATTTCTATATATATCAATATATATCAATACTGCATCTAGAATTAAATGATATCAAAATTTAAAATCGTCATAGAACAAGATCAAGATTACCTACAAAAGCTTAAGGGTGAGAGTGCCAAGTCTAAAGCCCTGCACAAGGTACAAAACTAAGTACAACTGAGATCCAGATACTCAATGAAAAATGGGGAATTATTCCAAGTATCTACTTATGAACAAAAAAATCCAATGTACTGAGTAGGAATTTATTATCAAAAACAGTGCAAAAGCAATATGACAACCTACACAAGGCTCAAAAGAGAAGGGTTAATCCTCCAAAAAAGAATGCACAGATACTGAGAGATGGGACGCAAAGATATACCCAACGCAACTGAATATTAAAGATCATGAATATGAACTATAAAATAGCAGCTCCAGAAAATGATAATAAATACAAAGAATTAGAGGAATGTGAATGTCCAACAACATTGTCACAGCTCAACAAAAGCAGAGAACTGGAAGGAGTAGAAGCAGCTGCTGCTGAAACTGCTTCTTGGACCTTGGAAGCTTGCCCCTCAGAATCTACATATGGTCAAAGCCTGGAACTACCTAGTGAGTTCCAGGCCAACCAAGGCTACATAGTGAGACCATGTCTCAAAAACAAAACAAAACAAAACAAAACAAAACAAAAAAAACCTACTTTAGGGAATGCAATAAAAATATGAACAGACTAAAAACCTTTTCTGCAAGATGACATCAAATTGATTATATAACCTTTTGATAGTTTCCTGTTAAATGTGGTATGTCAAAGCCTTAAAATTTTAAAAGCCAAAACTATGTACTCTGATTTGATATTCTAGGCTCTAAGTTCCAGTAGAAGTCAAGGGCAACTAGGTAAGATATCATGACAATCAGGGGCCAGAAAGAACATGGCTTCTCTTAGTATTTTCTAAACTGTTACTTCCTTGCCATTTGAAAGCTTTACTTGCAGAAAGAACCGATGAAGAGGCTATATAATATTCAGGGGAGCAAAAAAAGAACTGAAGGCATCGTGTGTTGATTGTCACCGCACACTGCATCCTCATCAACACAGTAACAACCCTTCAAAGTGTTAAATGTTTTGTTCATTTGCTTTCTCAGCTACACTGAGCACTTCTCTTCAAGAAATAAACTATACCTGTGTAACTCCTTCTCTAGATAACCAGGTAAACATTAATACCTTCCAAACTATCATCTCAGAATGATGTTCAAGTCTATAAACAACTGCGGAAGAAACCAAACAAACCAGAGGATGTGTCACTCGCAAACTTCTCACTGGTCACCCTTTCCAACGAACAAAACCAGCACTTGTAGATAAACATCAGTGGTAACATTCTGAGATCATCCTTGCTGAAACACTGCTTTTACCTTCAGATCCAGTTTCACTATTGCACATGTCTCCTGCAGATGAGAGCTTAATGCATAAATTTGTATCACTGAAAAAGAACAAGTCATAAAAAAACTTAAAGGAATATCAAAGTAAATGTGCAAATAACACTGGTGCTTAGAGCCCCATGAAAGTCCCTAAGACAAAGGAGTTAGTTGTTGGCAGAAAAAAGGCCAAGTAACTAGACCTGCTTTCCCCCACTTCTCTTTAATAAGATCTAATTTGCCAGCATATAAACACAAACCAAAGTCAGGACTGCAACCTAAAAAAAAAAAAAAAAAATTACCACGTTGAACTGAGTTTCCTATTTGTTTTTTAACTACACTTCTTTTATATACGGTAATAAGTCCAAGTAGAAAATAAGTCACTGACATACTTTTCCAAGTAACAGTCCAGGCATCTCCAGCCTCACAGAACAGGGAGAACAAACAGTCTTCAGCTGCAAGCACTGGCAAGCTCAGCATTCAATCTGGGAACTTGGCACTCTCCGCATGTTCAGGGCGTGCCGATGTATCTCTTGCATTTGTCGGATGCGGTCCTTCTGCCACATTAAGTTTTGAGGCATGGGGTATCTCTGGGTGCCATGCAAATACCGGTAGGGAATCCTGACATGGCAAGCAGTGGCCCTGCATCGGGGTTGAGGCATTGGAGGAAGGAGCATCCACCTCTTTCTCTCAGCACAATATCGGTAGGCCTCTTTCCGATACTGTTTGTCAATATCATCACTGTTTTTCCAGCCTCCAATAATGAAGACATCATCTCTGTAATAGCAAATGGCTGCTCCTTCGATGCTTAGGACTTCTGGAGGCAAGCTTTCAAGGATCTCATCAGATACCTGACCGGCAATTTTTCTTACTGCCTCTTCATTTTCTAAAGAGTAACTCTTGGGACAGCATGATGCTGTCTGATAAAAGTTTGAATTGACCACAGACATCTGGAAAAAACAGTAATTGTCAATAAGYGGTAAAGATTCCACATCTTGCCACTGTCGAGTCTCTGTATCATAGCAAGTAATTACGGCCTTCAGTCCATCCTCAGTGTCCCGGTCCACAGGCGTGCGGGCAGCAATGTATATAAACCGGTCCTCAATGGCTAGTGCTTTGACATCTCGCAGAATCTTTGGTGCTGACTCTAAGTTGTGCCATTTATCAAGCTCAGGATTGTAAACAGTCACATCTTTAAAGCCAGGGCTAAAATTGCCATGTCCTCCAATGCTATACAGCTTCCCTTTGACCTCTGTTAGCCCAAAAGAGTGCTTTCTGGTCATCAGACTACAAACGTGTTCCCATGTATTCAGGTTTGGGTTGTATCTTTCCACAGTCTTAGCAAACCCTGGTTCCATGGAGCCAGCAACATACACGTAAGATTCTGTAATTGCGACGGCATGTCCATCAAGGTGATTATGAATGTGGGGCAGATTTACCCATCTATCCTCATCAACAAAATATCCCACACATTCACTTAAATAGTCTCCTCCTTCCGACACTCCTCCGATAACCATGATTACGTCCATGTTTTGTCCATAGCGAGGTAGCAGTGAGACTTGCGAAGTGGGATGCTGCAGTGTGCCAGACTGTATATTCTCTGCTCTGAGCGCATGCCTCTCCACTGCTTCAGCCACCAGCTTGACACAAACTTCATTATTGGCCACCAGCCGCTCTGGTTTGACATGCCGTGTAAGGTAGGTGGGTTTCATCTGGGACAATCTGAGCAATTTAAAAAGTTCTTCAAAGTATCTCTCTCTCTCTTCGGCATTTCTCTGAACCCACTTCAAAACTGTTTCAAAAAGAACCTCTTCAGAATCCACAGTAATTTCCAAGTCTGAAAGCCAGTCCCGAATGAGATGGAAAGGTAAAGTATAAAATTCCTCGTCCTGAATGACTTTATAGAAATTTCTCCGTATCATATCTGCAGCTTTCAGAGCAAGCTGGCTCAGGGTATACATGTGGGCTAAGCTATGAATGGCCACACAATTTGAGAGATGAAGTTTTTTCTTGAGAAATTCTCCACAGAATTCTTTTAAACGAATTAGTAAGAATCTAGAATCAAGAAAAAAAGAGTAAAGATTGATTTTGGAATATATATTTTATATAGTATGTGTATCTGAATTATACAAATTAAAATGGTAGGATTAATCTTGTAAACACAAGCCTGGAAAAAGACTACACCCTACCCCTTGCAAATTAGCGAATAGTATGCTAGAAAGTATTTTCTAGGAGGAAGGGTTTGAACTAGGTCTCACTATGCAGATGGCTCAGTGGGTAAAGGCACTTGCCAGAGAAAGCCTAGAGACTGGAGTTCTATCCCTAGAACCCACATTGAGGTGGAAGGGAAATTCCACAAAATTTTCCTCTTACCTCCAGATGTGCACTGTGGCACTCATATGTCATAGACACACAATAATACATTTACAGGCATAAGCCTATAATCCTAATACTCAGGAGACTGAGAGAGGAGAATCACTGGGTAAAGGCCTACCGGGAAATTGTGAGACTCTGTTTCAAAATTTTAGAAAATGAGAAAAGGGGGCTGGAGGGGTAGCTTAGTAGTAGTTCTAATGATCTTTTTATTTTTAAAGACAGGGTCTCACTAACTCTGGCTGTCCTGGAACACAGATCCATCTTTCTTTCTCTGCCTCCTGAGTGCTGGGATTAAAAACATGTGCCACTCTGCCTGGATTCTACAGTCTATATATGGGTATTTTGTCTGCAAGTATGTCTCTGTACCACATACATGTAGGCACCCTTGGAAGCCAGAAGATGGCAAATGAGGACTTGAGTTTGGTTCCTAGCACCCATACTGAGTTTCTCACAGCTGCCTAACTTCAACTGGGAAGAGTCAAACATTCTCTTCTGGAATTCTTGGGCATCTGCATTCACAAGAATATACTCTCACACAGATACACAGACACATAAAGACAAATGCCAATCCAAATGCATTCCTGACATCTTTTCTAATCCCTTTGCAGTCATTGAATCTCTTATTTACTTGCCTTTTTTTTTTTTTTTTGAGACAGGTCAGGCATGCACCACCACTCCCAGTTTTGTGTTTTTCTTAATTGAGTCTTGGTGAAGAGGCTTTAATCTAGTGTGACCATACAGTCTAAACCAGAGGCAGGTAGGAACTAACTTCCTTGAGACTCTGCTTGGTCAGATATCAGAAAGAACAAAAGCCTTCTGTGTCAGAAGTTTTTGTCTCTTCTTCATCTTTTTAGGCAACMACAGGAGGCAGGATCTTTTAAGGGGCTTTGCCCAAGGCTGGCTATCATTAAAAAAAGACAAGATAAACTCAAATATCTGAAGCCAAGAAACAAAACAGACACACAACAAAAAGTGTGTGCAGGTGTCTTAGTTGGGGTTTTATTGCTGTGAAGAGACACCATGACCAAGGCAACTCTTATAAAAGACAACATTTCATTGGAGCTGGCTTACAGGTTCTGAGGTTCAGTCCATTATCACTGGCCGAGTGCTGGCAGACACGGTGCTGGAGAAGGAACTGAGAGTTCTCTRTCTKAATCAATCGGAAGGCAGCCCGGAGAAGACTGGCTCCCAGACAGCTAGAGGGAGGGTCTCAAAGCGGACCCTTACAGCGAGACAGTTCCTCCAACAAGGTCACACCCCTAATAGTGCCATTCTCTGGGGTCAAGTGGTTTGATGTTACTAATAGAACATTGCCCACCCACCTAAATTCACTTAAGTTAAAATAAAACACAACACAGTGTTGGTCTAAATCATAAATCTGGTAGTACTTAGCCCAAGGGTGGTCAATTTGAGACCATGGTTAAAAAAGAGTAAGACTCTTTAATTGAGAAGAACCTTAAACAATCTAAGAATGATGTCATCATGATGACATCATTTCCATCATTCATCATGATCRCAGGCCCATTTCTATTCAATAATGGTTTATTATGGTTACTGTGCTTAATAACTACTTAACTACAAATACATAAATTAAGATAAGCTCTCTTAACCCTCTTGAAGAAACATTGCAACCTTAGAGATAAAACAAAGACAAAGAGTGGTAAGTGAAGTTTCTAGGCTCTAGAG
>BDUI01011947.1:50957-61165 GCA_002335545.1 Apodemus speciosus
CCTGGCTGTCCTGGAACTCACTCTGTAGACCAGGCTGGCCTCGAACTCAGAAATCCGCCTGCCTCTGCTTCCCAGAGTGCTGGGATTACAAGCGTGCGCCACCACCATCCGGCTCTCTGTCATATTTTAAAACGCTAACTTGTTAATAGAAACATGAACTGTTTCAAGTTTACATCCACTCAAACTGATAACATGTTTCAATTAAAGTATGGTATAGACATTAGTAGTTTATTTTACATTAAAGCTTATGAGGTTAATGAATGGGGTCTGTGTCCCACTGTGGGAAATATTTAGAAAGTGCTACAGATGAGGACTTGGATACCTTTGTGCTCACATGTGGCCACCTTACTCCCTAGTGTGATGGGGCTTCAGGGAAGACAGAAAGCAGGGCAGGGCCGAGCTCTGCTAGTTCAATCAGTAGCCTCGGGACTCAGGCCAGAGCTGGGCGTCCTTTCCACCAGAGGAAAGGTGGACTCAGACTTCTCTGTCACCAGAACTGTGAGAACTAAATCTTATTAAAGACACATGATTTAGGATAATTGTTATAATAAACTAAAGGAAAAAATAAACTTCAAACAAAAACTATTTCTTCATAACTAACGAGAATTTGGAATTCACTTTTCAAAACAAATAAAAGTTAGGAATAGCGGTACAAACTTGTAACCCCGGCCCTTGAAATTACAAATTGGAGGCCTGCTTATCATATCTGTCCCCATCCCTCCCAAACGTAACACAAACTAGTTATCCAAGAAACTGAAAAAGTGTCTGCAGGACTGGCACATAGCCAAGTCTGTGGAGTATTTTCTTAATTAGCGGCTAATGTGGGAGGGCACAGTCTATGGCGGGAGGTGCCACCCCCGGCTTGGTACAGTAGGAAAGTCGGCTGGAGTCCCAGCACTCGGAAGGGAGCAGAGGCGAGTGGACCTCTGTGAGTTGAGGTCAGTCTTTATAGTGAGTTCCAGGACAGCCAGAGCTACATAGTGAGTCTCCAAAAAGAAAAAGTATTCTACGGAGCTGGAGAGACGGCACAGCAATTCTCAGCA
Source organism: Apodemus speciosus (assembly GCA_002335545.1). Classification (NCBI taxonomy): domain Eukaryota; kingdom Metazoa; phylum Chordata; class Mammalia; order Rodentia; family Muridae; genus Apodemus; species Apodemus speciosus. The sequence goes on from BDUI01011947.1 coordinate 52,001, forward strand.
CCCATATGGCAGCTTACAACTGTAAGGCCAGGTCCAGGGATCCAACACCCTCCTCACACAGACACTCATGCAGGCAAAACATCAATGTACAGTTCRGTTTTCTGTCTGTAAAAAGAAGGCTGACTTAGCCATGGGGAGCAACCCAGGCCTCYGATTCAGTTCCTGCCTTCAGGTCCCTGCCTTGAGGTCCTGCCCTGCCTTCCCTCAGTGATGGACTGTGATGTGGAACTGTAAGCTCAAATAAACCCTTTCCTCCTGAGGCTGTTTTTGGTCATGGTGTTTTATCATGCAACAAAACCTAACTAAAACACCAGCGTGGGCTATGCAGTGAGTTCTAGGCTAGCCCTAAATATGGCAAGACCCTATCTAAAAACAAGCAAAGCCAACCAACAAAAACCTAGAAACAAATAACCTTTTTTGAAGTACATGTACAAAATTAATTTATTAATTAATTTATTTATTCAAATAAATAGAGAATTTATTTGATTTCTCTATTTCTACTTCTTATTACATACTATCCCAACGTGGCTGAGAAGTTCCTCGGATGAGACGGGCCATGCAAACACAGAGTACACGCAGTAGATGCCACACAATGACCATTTCCCCAGGGAGGGCGACTTGCTACCCAGCACTGAAGGCTCACTGCTAACTTAGTTCCGAGAGATCAGAGTAAATCCAGGTCAGACCCTGCAATCTCTCAAGACTATCACCAGAGTGTATGTCTAGATAATGGTCAAGTCACAAAAATTAGCTGCACTCATCCTTCTAAAAGTGGTCAGAGGTGTTAACTAGTCCAAAAGATAACTTAGTATGACTTCTTAGCTTTGGCATTTTAAATTTCTCTCAGAAGAAAATACTAATAAATTCTAATACATTCAGGTCTGAGCTTCCAAGTAATTTCCCTCCACAACCCCGGCCTAGGTTCTGGTCAGGGTCTCAGTACACATTCCTGTTTTACTTAAACTGACTTTGGCTATATTTTAGTAACGACTATGTAAAGACCGTCTTTCCCCACGACTGAAAGTGGAACGGTAGTAAAAATCTGAGTTAGTTTTATTCACTCCAACAGTTCTTACTTAAAAATAGTCACTGAAGAATAAACAAAGCGTAAAGTGGCGCTTTGCGCTTAACTGTAGTTCTGTGACATGCCTGCTCCTCTAGGACAGGCTGTAACACACCACGGTGCTGCAGTCCCCACCCACCCAGAACACCGAGCTTTTCACTGGACCCTCCTCAGGCCGGCCACTAGTTATGCTTCCAAGTCTCCGCCATCTTTGGACACAACACAGGTTATCTGGCATTTATTCCTTAGCCAATCTACCAACTCCAAACTCAAGGCGATCTATTTCATTTGTTACTGGATAGCAGCTGTCAGCGACAACAGGAAGGACATATTGAAAGAACACGTACTCTCCACATTTGCTCCTGCTCCAGGAGGGATGAACCCACACACTTCTTCACCCACACATTTTGCACTACACAGCTCTATAACCCAAATGAGGCAGGAACGTATAGAATTCATCCACAGCTGCCTATCTCACCCTAACATCTCTGTTTTGCAATCACCAAGTTGGATTTCACTCTTGGATTTCAAGAGGCGCCTCAAGAAAATTATACCCACCGCTGACAGCTATTATCCACTGTATGTCCAAACTACGCTACCTCTAGGAGGCTAACTGGATCACTCTCCGCACTTCGCTTACACCACAACCAAGGCACAGAGACACTAAGAAACTTAGCACAAGACCATAAAACATGTGGTGTCAAGCCAGTGTTCAAACACATGTGGTCTTACTTTGGGAAGTAATAAGATGTTACACTATTAAACAGAACTGGTGAGGAAAAAAATCTTCCAAAGTGGTTTTGACAAACAACTAAATCAGAGATTTCTGACTGAACGCTACAATTAGAATACTTTAAATTATTTCTCAATTCACGTTTTAGGCTCGCACAGTAATTAAAGGATAACTTTTGTTTGAGGATCTGGCCTCCAGGTCCTCCCGGCATCCCTCAGGTACAGGCTATGGCTGGCTTACTCCGCCCTCTACTCTAAATTTCTCCAGCGGAGGTTGGGGGAGAGTGGAGGGGGGGCTGCCCTTCCTGATATATAGTACATCCATTTTGGTTACTGACTTTTTGCACCTTTGGGCCTCCTGGCTGCTGCACCTGGGTCCCCCCCCAACCCCCCTCCGGTCCCCCCCACCCCCCCAACCCCCTGTGGCCCAGCTCAGGGTCCTGTCCACTCTGGACTCTCCCAGAGGTTCCTGCTTCCAGCTATGCTCTCCCCCGTCTATAACAAYCTTCTCCTCCACCATACCTAGGAAGTCATGTGTTCTTCCTTTTACTTTTTTATTCCCTTCGCATTAAGTGGTACTATGTAGTAAGGATAACACAGTAAGGATAAGCTTTTTTGAGAGGTCTCACTACGTAGCCCTGGCGGCTTTGAACTTGCTATGTAGAGCAAGCAGGCTGACCCAGAACTCCGGTATATGTGGGCGTCTGACTCCCAAATGCAGGAATAAAACTGACTTTCTACTAATTTTAGAGGTATTTAGTCAAAATACCGACTTTAAGAAATAGGTGATGAGTCTAAGTTAAGTGGGAATAAAAATAGAGTCTAAGTTAAGTGGGAATAAAAATAAAGCTAGTCTAGTAAAATACACACCTCTGCCCACATTTAAAAGTTCTTAACTGCTAGCTAAAAAAAGGATCTGTCTAATCAGTATGCTAAATTTATATAAAATACAGTACAGTCCACACAGAAGCATAAAATATACCACTTATAAAACATCTTTGAACTTAACTTTTCATAATATTACTAATATTGAYATAAGGTGGTCAGGAAGTTCACTATTATTTCTAATATGGTAGAGCATAAACGACTGCTCCATGACTTAACTTCCTAAAAGCCATTTTTCATCTGTTACAAAATACTATTTCTCTAGTTCAGCTTTAGAAAGTGTATGACCTACTGCTGCTCACCCCAGATGTTAGCGCTCGCCCGTGTCTGCTGATGTAGTCCTTCCAGTCACTGTCAGTAAGACTGGAGGTTACCTCACTCTACAGATGAGCACAGTCCAGTGTCACACAGCTAGTCTACGGCACAGTCAGGATCCTGCCACAGGTGGCCTCCGGAGCAATAGAATTTATCACCACAATGTCTAAAAGCAAACAGTTTTAAAACTGATACAGCAATCACTTTCCCTTCTCAAGTTATTTTTAAGCTTTATATAATTTTTAAGTCAGAACCCAGAAATTACATTAAGGAGCATTACACCAGAAGGCACTTATCCAGTAGAAGCCTACAATCGATCAACTTGGCGCTTTTTTGTGTTTTACTCATAACTCTGGGTGTTCTATTATGGAAAAAGATATCAAAAACATCATTATACAGATGCTTTCAACCTTAAAATACCTGATACATTTTTAAATTACAATATAATATTAGATGCAGAGCTAAGAAAAGACCGTAAATGTTGGAGCGGATGCTCCTGCTGCTTTTTTTCAGATGGGTAAGCTAGACAAATTTTAAAGGTCTCCCAGGGCAGATCCTCATGCACCTAGACAGGAGACAAGTCTCAGTCCTGAATCACTGCAGGGTATGGAGCTCACGTATCTATAAACCCAACACTCAAAAGGCTAAGGCAGAAGAGTTTCCAGGCATTCAAAGTCAACCTGAGCAGCGAGTGTCAGATTAACCTTGGGTACAGAGTGAAATACTAACGTAAAATATTTTCCCTCGAGGAGGTTGGAGACCACTCGGAGTTTAGGGGCACTGGCTACTCTTCCAGAGGACCAGGGTTTGACTCTCAGCACCCACACGGGAGCTCTTGCAGAAGACCAAAGTTGYTGTTCCYAGCACCCATGCAGGTGGCTCGAAATGGCCTGTAAATCCATGCCAGGAGATCAGAAATCCTCCTCAGGCCTCTGCATTTACACATGCACTTACTCGCACACAGATACATACAGTTCTATGTAATTAAAATAAAGGAAAGCTCTAAAAACTAAATAAAAATAAAACCAAAGTAAACACAGGGGCTGAGGAGACAGCTYGGGTCAGTAAATGCTTGCAGTGCAAACACTCACTGACGAAGCTAGAGCGGAGGTGTGTGTTTTCATCCCAGCCCCCGGAGCTGGAGTGAGGAGGTGCTTTAGGCCAGGAAGGCTGGTCAGCTTGTCACATAGACAGCAGCAAATACGCTCTTGAAAAGCACACCAAAGTTATTGTCATTCCAGACACACTACCCMAAAGCAAAACTACTAAGTCATCAGAAGAGATGAGGCAGAGAYTGAGCGCAGGGGCRGAGGGACTAGCCAAAACTCCCATACAAAGTAATGGAAGGGAAAATGACTCCGGACAAACTTGGCTGTCTCTTATATCTAACTTTAGGCTGATGTTTTAGGCCCAACCACCCCACTCTCCCGTAGTTATCAAAAAGAAAATTTTGGGAAATTACGTTCGCACGCTTTTATGGCAACATTATTCACAATCTCCAAAAACTGGAAACAACTCAAATGCCTTCCATTACTGATAATAATAGTACATACCCAAGCTGGGCGGTGGCGCACACCTTTAATCCCACTCAGGAGGCAGAGGCAGGTGGCCCTTGAGTTCCAGGCCAGCCAGGGCTGCTCAAGAAACCCTGTTGTTATTCCCATCTCCTCCCCGACAAAGCCCACTAGAATACACTTCCACTCCACAGACTARCATTCCACCATAAGAACCATGGACATGTTCAACTGACCAAAGAGCCATACTGTGTGAAGAAACCACATCCAAACACATGTMTCAGTGCGCTCCCCTTCCAAGGCTCCCCAGAGAAGGCCAACCAGCAGTGGTTAAGGGGCTTAAGCTGGGGRGCAAGGTGACTATGGAGGAACACAAAGGAACTTGGGGCCCATTTCTATTTCTTGATTATGGTAGCTTAACATGACTGTGTATCTATCAAAACCTAAAACATTACATCCAACAACTGTTTTTTGCTTTATGTAAATTATACCTAAAAATACTTGAACAAGTTAAGAAAAACAGTAGGGCTGGAAATACARCTTGGTRGAGTGACTGCCTCCCATGCGGAAGCCCTGAGGTTGGTCGCTATATCAGCTGGGCATGGTGATACAGGTCTGTAATCCCACATATGGGAGAYRGAGGAAGGGGGATCAAATGTCTACACAAGAGTTCTCGGCCAGGCTCTGCTGAATGAGACACTACTTAAGACAAACAGAACAGTAGTCGTATGGAAAGATGCTGGAGTATGCGGTGATTACAGACTAATACAGAAATTATTTGGGTGGGGGGAGGGAGGCTAGGATGAGATAGGGTTTCTCTCTGTGGCTCTGGCTGTCTAGAACTTGCTTTGTTGACCAGACTAGCCTCTAACTCACAGATACATCTGCCTCAGCCTTCTGAGTGCTGGGATTAAAGGCATGGGCCACCACACCCAGCTAATATAGTAATTTTGATAATGAACTCTAGGTCTCAAAAATGAATTACAATAGGTAGGAATCTGTAATCACAAATCCAAGTGCAAAAGTGGCATCTAGGAATAAAAGGGGGAAGCCTGAGACAGTTCAACAGTTAAGAGCAGAGGCTGCTTGTTCAGAGGAGCAGGGTTTAATTCCCTCATGGTAGCTCACGACTGTCTCTAACTCCAATTCTAGGAGATCCAAGGTACACATATGGTGCACATACATACACAAAACACTCATATGCATAAAACAAACCTTTTAAAAAGATAATAGTTATTTAAAAACACCTTGCATAATATTTACTTCACACCAGGCACTACTAGTCTAATTTGGATAAATTATTAAATAAGGACCCTTTACCCCTAATTCAAGGTCTGGCTCAGGGGCAGAGTTCTTGCTCAGTTAGCATCTATGAGGCCATGATTTTGAGTATTAGTGTCAAAAATAAACAAGAAATCTGAATTTCTCCCAAAGTATTTTCATGCGTTTCTAACTAGGTTCATGCTTTCATGTGTCAAGAAATAATCTTACTTCACTCCTTTACTATTAAAGAATATAAAACACTGCTCTTATAAAACAAATTAAGTAAGGAATTAATTTACCACTGGTACAAAGTTTTCAAATCTCTGAAATATCATCATCCACTTACTTGTCAACTGCATTTCAGAAATCTCAGAAAAACAGTGGTTAAAGAGCTCTTTGTTACATTACACAGGCAGGTATGTGTTTCGAAGTGAAGGGAAAGCCAGAATGTTAGCTAGTGTTTTGTTGTTGTCTAGGGGGTGGGGCACATGGTAATCCAAGCTAAACTCTTTTTGAGGCATACAATTCTGCACTCACAAATAGCAAACAGTATTCTCCATTGTCCTTCAGACACCTTCCTCCTCTGCCAGGATATATCCAGACATCGCCAATGCTGACAAAGTATAGTCACTGTATTTGTAGAGCATTAACAGTTTATATAAAGCACCTCAATGTGTACATAACTCATGTCTCAACAAAACCTATAATACTTGTCTTTTCAATTTATTACACCTATTCTTGAGCATGTGCACATGTGTGCTCTAGGAGTATGTGTGTGCGTGTGAGCATGTGTGCAGGTCAGAGGACAGTTTGTAAAAGTCAGTTCTTCTACCATCTACGTCCCTGGGAGTGGAATCAGATGTCAGGCTTGGCAGCAGGTCCTTACGTGTTAAGCTAAGGCCCTGTATACTTTTTTGAGACAGGGTCTCATGGAGCCTAAACTGGCCTCAAACGCACTCTGGCCTTGATTACAGATTACAGGCACACATAATGACCCACTTGGATGGTTGGATTGGTTGTTACAAAGATCACACAAACCAGGAAGAAGCAGGGTCARAGGCTGAAATCAGATCTGCTGGCAGACAGACAACACATTCTATTTCTTACTGATCAGAGTATCCATTATTTCAAGCAATATGAGGACAGCTGACATTGGGGACCATCAAAAATGTCTAAGAATGTTTTTAATATAGCTGGGTGCAGGGTACACGTCTATTAACTCCTGTACTTGGGAAGTCAGGGCTAGAGGATCATGTAAGCCCAGGACTTCCATGCCTGAGCAAAATAAGGAGACCCCAATCCCAAAAAAGAATATTAAAATAAAAACGTCCCCAACAGTCCAAGTAGTCGAAGAGCTAAATTGAATTTAAAGATACGGTCTATGAAAGAGAACTTACAAAAATATTGAGTATCACATTGATAACTTTGCTTTGAAAGGCAAAGAGATGTCTTAACAAGGACTTTCACAGTGTACCTATGACCTATGACGTCTAGACAGACGCTTATTTTACGTGTATCTTAATTACATACTCTCTTTGAACTCTGCACTTAGATATTTTGTCTTTTAAAGGAGTAAAAGGCCAGTTTGGCTGCCATCAACACTGAGACAACTATTAAAAAAAGAAGAAGAAGAAGAAGAAGAAGAAGAAGAAGAAGAAGAAGAAGAAGAAGAAGAAGAAGAAGAAGAAGAAGAAGAAAGAAAAGAAACAGATAGTCAATCCTGAATTCCTATGGCTCAGTCTCAGTATAGAAACACTTAGGAAACTTGCTTTCAGATTTAACTAGGACTCAATTCACTTTAGTGACTGGCCAGCTGTTCCTCCACCCWAAGACTTAAAAACCTGCCTTAAAACACACTTCAGCTGGAGTCAGGGAGGCATTATCAAGACGTTAATACACTTGTAAGCCTTCAAAGGGGGAAAYAGGATTTTTTCCAGCTTGGACACCATTCTACAGACTAAGTCTTTCTCTCTCAAGGAGCTGTCTGCATGAGGATGGAAAGAGAGCTGTCCAGTTATGTGGCTTCTCTCTCTGTGTGCATCCTGCCAACCTCTTAACTTAGTGTTTAATAAAGCCCCTAATGTSTACCAACACCTTCATCTGGCACTCAACTGAAAGCTTGCTCTTAGAGTTCCTAGAGTTCAAACTTGCTATCTGTACTTCTAGGAGGTACAATAAACGCACACTTAAAAATCACATTGAGTAACCTGTAAATAACTTTAATATTATCTTAGTTTAGTTTAGATCATACATACTAACTTTAAAACATAACCAGATCCTCACTCCCACCCCACCCCCTTCCTCCCCCCCCCCCCCCCCCACCGGGTCTCATTTTGTAGCCTTGGCCAACCTGGAACTCACTGTAAAGACCAGGCTGGCTTCAAACTCAGAGACCCACTGGCCTCTGCCTTCCAAGTGCTGGGATTAAAGGTGTCCATTACCAGGCAGGGCGATTTTCAGATTTTAAGTCAGCTCCATCCATTTCTTCTTTGTTGTAACTGAATCCCACAACTTTCCCTTTTGATCTGTATTATCGGATATGACTGAACTTCAGACTCAGAGCTGGGAGAACTCAGTCATAAGTGGATTCCTCCTCCCAGCTCCCGGAGCTGGCTGCTGAGACTTCCATTCACTGAGCTCTACAACAGTATAAACTCCTCACTCACCACTGAAAATGAGTATTTTTAGAGAGGCACAAATTATAAGAAGGTCGTCTAAAAGTGACTCTAAGACTTAAAAACAAAGCTCAGGAAGGGTTAGCTCAGAGTACCTAGGGAAGAAGGAAAACCAAGCATACTATCAATCAGGCATCCCTTTGGTCCCCGGAATCCTCAATGTGGAGGGAAGGCTGACTCTCATGGGTCTTATGCTCTGTAATTGCTTTCCAGTGATCGCCAGAGGAATCCCAGGCAATTAAGCCTTCTTTTAAAATTCRTTTTTAGATATAATTGTTTTAAATTGTATCCTCTTTCATCTTATTTTTTATAATCCTTATCCTGATATAGTTTAATTTTTTTCTTAAAACAAACAAACAAGAAAATCCCAACAACAAAAAACTATACACAGCAGACATGGTAGTGTACACATTGATCGTAGTAATTTCAGGGCCAGCCTGGGCTATAKAGTGAGTTCCAGGCCAGCTGAAGGTACACGAGGTGCTGATTCAGAACAAACTAACATATGCTCAACACATGAAATACACGTGTATGAAGCTGTCCTTATATAACAGTACCACTCATACACTATAAACAGAATTTAAACTACKCACATTTATATTTTTATTTTTTTACTTATTTGTTTTTTGAGACAGGGTTTCTCTCTGTAGCCCTGGCTGTCCTGGAATTCGATCTGTAGACCAGGCTGGCCTCAAACTCAGAGATCCACCTGTCTCTG
>BDUI01011949.1:13757-45232 GCA_002335545.1 Apodemus speciosus
CACACACACACACACACGTATGCATACACATGCATAATACATACATAAAGACATTTTAAATGCGCATTTCCCTTCTTTTCCATTGGCCTTGACCTTCAAGAGGTGGTTGAGTGGGTAGGGCAAAGGCTCTGACAGTTACGGACTTTTCATGTTCTCACCAGCTTTACCCTTTAGCTGAGTAACTTTGGAAAAGTCACTTAACCTCTCTGGGCTTCACTTTTTTTGTTTGCAAAAGTTCAACCAGAAATCTCATTGAAGACTTCAGTGAGGTCAAAATGAGACAAAAATGTACACAATGCATCCATGGGGCGTAGAGGCATGAACGTCCACAGCAGGTGCTCATTTTGTGGTTAGCATAATATGCCTATGGTTCTGAGCTGAGCCAATGAGAGGCATTCAGGAAATTGTGCTCAGCCTATTAGCATACAGCTGTCATGACCTGAACAAGCTGTGAAAGAATGACTGTTGGAAAGATCAGAACCATAAAATGATGGCATCCTTTATGTTTGTGCATATGCATGTGTGTGCATGTGTGTTGTATGTATGTGAGTGTGTGTTCATCCATGCATGTGTGCTCTTGTGTATGTTTGTGTGTGCACATGCATGTTCATGTGTACATGCACAGATTGTGATTTTGTGTGCATGTGTGTGTTCACGTTTGGTGTGGTATGTATAAGTGGGTATATGCAAGTGTGCTTGTGTGTGCATGTTCTTGTGTGTGCACACTTGTGTGTGCGTGTATGTATGTGTGTGGGAGTATCCATGCAAGCATGTGCATGTGTGTAAGGGTGTTTAAGTGTATGTCATGCATGTGTGTATGTGTGTGTGCATGTGTGTATGCATGTGTGTGCGTGGTGTTGGAGAAGGGTTGCAAATACAAGTAAATATACCTGTTAGTAGAGGCCAGAGGTCAGACTTGGATGTTGTTTCCATGCACTGTAAGCTTGTTTTGTTTTTGTTTGTGAAAGCATTTGTTTTATTTTTGAGATTATAATTTAACTACATTTCTCCCTCCAAACTCTCCCATGTACCTTTCCTACCCCCTTCAAATCCATGGCTTTTTTCCCCACTAATTACTGCAATGCATGCTATACATTTCACAGTCCATTCTGTCCATATAATGTGACTTGTATGAACATTTTCCGTGCTGTTAGTTGCTGGACAACCAATTGGTGTGCCACCTCTCCAGTTCCCAGCATTCCTCACTTATTATGTATAGCTCTTTGTGCACAGTTAAGGCTCGTCTTCTGAAACAGAGTTTCTTCTTGCTAATCTGGAGCTCACTGATCAAGCCAGCCTAGCTGGTTAGTGAGCCCCAGGGATAGATGGGACTCTGCCTCCCTGGCATTGGGATTGCAGTGCACACCCGTGGCTTTTTCCATGTGGGTGGCGGATGGGACTCAACTCCTCACACAGGTGAACCTCACTTTGCTCACTGAACCATCTTCTCAGCTACTTTTTTCTAAACCTGAATGCTGAAGTTCCCCAAGTACCTATCAAGAGTTAAGCTCTGCTCTCAGCATGGTTTTAATTTTTACATGCCTCTTGAACATAAAAGAATGTGATGGGCAGATTTTTTTTAAAAAAATAAAAACTATCATGAATATTTTTCATCCTTAAAAAGAGGCCTCCACTCACCCAAATAGGCTGTGTGGGAGGAGAAAAAAATCTTTTGCCTTCAAAATAAACTGAATTTTGATGATAGAGCTTTGGGGTGTTTTCAGCAAATATACTGAGGTTTGGAGGACAAATGAAAACAATTGACCCGTGATGGAGAGAAGTGATTTCACTGAAGGAAATATAAAAAGAGAAATTAACTTTGTAAGGATTTTTTTAATCCATTCTTATTAATATAATTTAAATACAGTGCTTTGAGGACACTAACTGCCCTTCAGCTTCTAGAAAGTGCTCTGTGAATGGGCAATGATTACTCTGCAAATGTTCAGCCAATATGTTCTCAAAGCAGAGATAATTTCATCTCCAGAAACTGCATGTCTCAAGTTAATGTCTCTGCTGCTTCATGTCTGGATAAGCTCAGAGGGATGACACAGGGACAGCAAGTAGCTAGGGGAATTTAGGTTAATCGATGTGTGCACCTCATTTTTCAGAGGGTTGTGAATGCTTGATCGCATTCAATCTATTTATGAAATGTTTATAAGATACAATTAAAATAACTGCATTGCTGGCTTTCAGATCTCCAAACAATAAACACAAACCTGACATACATGAACATCAAAAGTAGGTGGGGGGAGATAGCTCAGCAAACCTGACATACACGTGCAGAAGCTGGGGCTGGGGTAGGTCAGTCGATAGTGACTACCCAGCATGCACACGGCTCTGGATTTGATCATCCACACTTCATAAATAAGGATGCCAACATTCTCAATCTAGCCCTGCTCAAACCCTCAGGCTACCCGTAAATCCAGAGTCCCATCTGCAAACAGCTGGCACCAACCTCGCTGTGGTGTCCCCTAGCTTTGTCTCTTTCTGCCTCTCAATCATTCCATCAAACACTCTGCATCTTTACACAGCTTAGCATATACACTGACCCTTCACACTCTTACCAATAAACAGGCACATGCCAACATGGGCCGGTGCATCTCTGTGTGAACCTATGCATAAGCACATGCCTGGACATACTCAGACCACATGCATGCTTATAGCCTTCACATACAACTACAGATGTGCTCCTCCAGACACATATAGAGATACGATGCTAAGCTATGACGTACACACTTTTCACCACACCTTCCCTGAACAGCACCCACTGTTACCTATAGCTACACAACTCCTTCTAGCCAGATTCCCTCTCCTGTCATCTCACTTACTGAACTCTTTTCAGGTCTAGTCTCTTCCAATGCCAATTCTCCAGTGGATGGCGATTCTCCATATGAAATGCTTGTGCACATGTGTGTATGCATGCATGTGCATGTGTGTGAGTATGTGTGTGTATGTGTAATCTCTAGACCATTCTTGTTTTCCTCACTTGTTCTTTCATGAATCATACACACACATAGTGCACACACATGAATACATGCAACACACAAGTACACAAACATGAACACACACACACATGCATGTGCACACTGAATGCATCATTTTGTTCACACCAAAGCCCCTGGGGCTACCCCCTGACAATTCTTAGAGAGACTGGCTTTCTCTGCGAAGCTTCCTATCTAGCTGGAGAAAAGTGGAGGAGAGTCAGTCTTATTAAAGGGCTGGGCTACAGATCAGCTTAGTGGTAGAGGTATGGCCTGCCATGTGTAGAGACCATTGGTATTACAACTAAAAGTATAATGTAACCCAATAGCAACAGGTGAAATAAATGCTGTGCTGTGGGTTCCCAAGGAGCACTAAGGAGAGAGAGTGGTTCCTGCTGTCGACATCCAAATGTGAAGGAGACCAAGAGCTAGAGTTAGCTAGCTTCATCTTTAGCCTATGGACGACTGGAACATATGGATAGCTTTATCTTTAGCCTATGGATGACTGGAATGTCTGGAAGGTCTCAAGTAGAACTTAGTGGAGATTTTTAGTGAGAGGAATACTTTATGACACACCAGTGTAGAGAGATGAGTTTTGGCACAAAGATTCTGATTGCAAAGAGATACATCAGGAGGCATCTGACTAAGTCTGGCTGACCTCAGTGGTAAGACTGCACAAACTCACAACATCTCAAAGTAGGAGACTCTTTAGAACTCAAAGCTGCATCCGGTCCTAAAGGGCGGGGTAAAGGTTGGAAACATCTTGAATGAAAAGTTTTGTGGATGTTCCAAGTTGGTCAGTCTACAGTATGAATCCCACGTTTGTTGTAGTAGGATGATCAATGGCCAGCCACTTCACTGATTATTCGCTGAACAGAATCACAGAAATATCATCAATTCTTTTTCATAGAATTCAGAGTTAAAAGAGGGAAATTGCCTGATTATCCAGTTCCTCTCCTTGGAGACAGGACAATAGAGACTGTGAAATTTAAAAAATCAGTTTATTGAAAGGGACAATGGAAGCTGAGTTCAAACTACCTATGCCCCAATCTGACTGGGCCGTGGTAGATCAGGGGGTAATTTCATAAGCAGGCTTTAAGACAAACACTTGTACAAAACATCAGAGAACATTTCACTCCAGATAATAAGCAGTAGTTAGTTTCAAGCTGGAGGGAAGATGAGTAATGATCTCTTCAGGAAGACGAAGTTACAGAGGAAAGCAAAACAAACAGGAGGCCAATTTCTCTCTACATGAAATATAAAACTCTTCCAAGGGGCACAAGATAAGCGCCTGCGCAGGAACCGTGAAATGATGTCGTGTCCATGCTTTGCATAAGTAGCATCATCCATTAGCCCCACTCCCATGGCTCTGCAAGCCCATCAGTGCACGAGCAAGATAGTAGCAGGACTACACCAAGTCACTCAGTGTCTGAAGTGGCAGCTGCAGTCTCCAGGCAGATCTGAATTTGGTGGCTCGAAGAAGGACAACACACATATCTGTACCACTGCTGTTCCTTGATCATAAGTTGAAATGTGCCATGACCAGAGCATTTCACAGTAAGCTTCAGTCATTATATTTTTAAGCTGGGGATGGTGTGATAGAAACACACGCCTTTAATTTCACAACTTGGGAGACAGAAGCAGGAGGCTCTGTGAGTCCAAGGCCAGCCTAGACTGAATAGTGATTTAAGACCAGCCAGGGCTACACAGTGAGACCCTAACTCAAAACAAAAACAAACAAAAAGCAAACAAACAAGCAAACAGAAAGACTTGGGACAGTGAGATGGCTCAGTGGGTAAAGATGTACTTGCTGCCAAGTCTGATGACTAGAGTTTGATTCCCAGTACTACATGCTAGAAGAAGAGAACTAACCCCTGCTTGTTGTCCTGTGTGCTCCTCATTCAAACAGAGGCAAGTGTGTGTGTGTGTGTGTGTGTGTGTGTGTGTGTGTGCATAAGTGCACCCTCACAGAGCAAATAAATGTCACATAAAATGTTAAAAGAATGAACTCCTGGGGTGGGGATACTGAATTATGAGCCACGTGCTTGCCTCACAAGCATGAGGGACTGAGTGTGGATCCCTAGACCCAAAAATAAACATTAAATAAAAGCAACCTGAAAATGGCAGGGCAGCTCTGTAATCCCTGCACTGGGGAGGCAGAGACAGAAGGATCCATCCCTTCATCTTGCAGCTTACCTGGTGAAGCAGAATCTAGGAGCTCTGAGCTCACTAAAAAGCCCCGTCTCAAAGAATAAAGCAGAGGGTGACTGAGGTGGACATGAGACATCAACTTCCAGTTTCTACATGTACAAACACATGTGTGTGCACACAAACACATATTCATATGCACCATACACACACATACACAGAGAAAGAGAGAGAAGGAGAGAGAGAGAGAAGGAGGGAGAGAGAGGGGAGAGAGAGAAAGAAGGAGAAAGGAAGAGAGGAGGGAGAGAAAGGAGAGGAGAGAAAAAGAGAGAGAGAAGAGAAGAAGAGAAAAGAGAAGAGAAGAGAAGAGAAGAGAAGAGAAGAGAAGAGAAGAGAAGAGAAGAGAAGAAGAGAAAAGAGAAGAGAAGAGAAGAGAAGAGAAGAGRAGAGGAGAGGAGAGGAGAGGAGAGGAGAGGAGAGGAGAGGGAGAGGGAGAGAAGGAAGGAGAATCCTAGATTTCTGCAGTGCTTGGTCTGGGCTGAGACCTGCCTGGGAGACTGACCCTCTGCTGACATCTTAGGGTAGTCTACCATGGGACTGGGAAGATTATACCTTTGGCTACAGCAGAATTAAATGCAGCTGAAGAAAAAAGATGGCAGTCTTTCTTCCTGGGTGACTTACATAACCCAGTGGCAATTGCCAGCAGATCTAAATGAGTTTAATCAGCTATTAGAGCCTTAATTAAATTCCTCTCAGTTGAAATTTCAGAACTGCCTAATTGTTACACAGCTCACATTGGAGCTGTTGATTTTTTTTCTTCTGTAACCGTTCTTGGGTTGGTCTAATATCTTTACAGATAAGAGCACCAACTGTTGTAAAACCAAGCACCAATTTGGTCCTCTACGGAAACATGCTTTGACTTTTGGCATTTCCACAAACAACTCAGATGTCTACACCCATCCCTTTCTTCTGTATTGGAGCATATTTATTACGTTGTGTTGGGTTTCATAAGCTGTCGTTTCTGAGTTTGTAATGTTTTTTGACTATATTCTTCTTTCCTTAGCTCCTCCCACTAGTATCCTTCCTTTCCCTAGGCTCCCCTTCTGTGTTCACACCGTGTATATGTGTGTGTGCACATGTGTGTGTGCATGTGTGTGTCTGTGTGTATGCATGTGTGTGGTTCTACATATCTACAAAGAAGCCTAAAACTTACAAATAAAAAAAAAACATGCAACCATTGTCTTATTTGCCTTTCTGTGCCTGGCTTATTTGATTCTACAATGGTCTCTCCTATTGCATTCATTTTCCAGAAAATGACGTAATTTCATTCTTTATGGCTGAATAAAATGCCATCTTGTCTAAGGAGCAGGGTTTCTTAATTCATTCACCTACACTAATTCTGCAGCTGGGCTATGGCGAACACGACAGAGACGGACACAGCTGTGCGTTCCCAGGAGCAGCAGAGCTGGATCCTGTGTAACATTCTTCTCTTCAGGCTCAGTCAACAGAGAATAGCTCATGGCTTGTTCACGTTTGAAATTTAAATTTAAAAGTGAAAGTCTTCGACTTCATTTTCCTTAGGAGCTTGTGCATAATCTTCCCAATTCCTCTGTTCCTAGATCCCCAGGGATGGAGAGAAGTCCTATTTCTTTGGTGTAGTTTTAATTATTAAAAGTGATGTGGTTTTCTAGTTAGCTAAGCAGTTAATAGTGTTTTCTTCCTTCTCTTTGATTCCACATTGCAAAGATCTAACATCAGAGGCTTGAAAATTCATGGAAAAAGTAAAAGGACCTCTCATAATCACTAATTAATTTTTTGAACATGCTCCTGGGAGTCCTTATTGTATAATTTCTGTATCAGTCAGCCTTTCATGGGCTGTAATAATAATTATTGAATAACTAATAAGTGTAGCCATCGGCATTTATTGAGGTTCTACAGTCACCCCAATTGGCATTTTCTTATTTTACTGCTATCATTCTGCAAGGCACGGGGTTGGGGAGGGGAAGCTGTTACCTTCATTTTGCAAATTGAAAACCTTGACAATGTAAGTGACTTGCCCAATATCAAACAACAGCTGAGAGGATCTGGGGTCTGAGGTCAGGATGCCAGACTCCCAGAACCCTAAGGCTTCCAAAGTTGATGTTCTATCTGCTTTGGGAAGTTTCAAGGAAAATAATATGTTCTTTGTTTTGGTGGAGAGAGTATTTCATGACTCATCTGGAAAGGAACTAATCAGTACCCTGCCATGGACACGCAGCTCCATGCATGATGTCTGGGAGCTGGGATACACAGGCTCTGTGTCCCTGTATGGAGAACCTTGTCTTTAGAGAAGAGCCATGTTTGCTTTCCTTGTGAAATAGAGAAGGAGGAGAAGGGGGAGCGGGAGAAGGGGAGGGAGGAGGAGGGAGGAGGAGAAGGAGGAGGAAGAGGAAGAGAAGCAGGAGAGAGAGAGAGAGAGAGAGAGAGAGAGAGAGAGAGAGAGAGAGCAGTCTGAAGTGGTCTTGTAGCTTTGCTTGCTCCCATGCGTGGCAGCCTTATTTCCCCAGTTTTCCTGTGAACTTATTCTTCTAAGGCCTTAAAGTCTACCATGGTAAATGCTTCCAACAGCAGTGCTGTTAGTCAGCCCTGCTTTGTGGCCTTGGGGTTGAATTTCAGCACTATGAACATGGACATCTGAAAGGCAATTAGAATAAGAGATCAGGGAGAAGGAATCCACTGCTCAAATGTGAGCTGCGTGACAATTGGGTAATTTGGGGATGTCAACCAATAAGAATGCAATTAAGGGTCCTACAGCTGATTGGACTTTTTTGCCTCCATAGTGGCCTCTACCTTGTTACATAAGGGCCCTTAGAAAGGAAGGTCTGCCCTCCTGCTGTGTCTACCTGCTTCAGAAGCTGCTACTTAACAAGACTATCTGTCCATACTGCTGCATCTGTTTTTACAGAGACCCAAATGCAAAATTGGGTGGAGCTCTTCACAGTAACTCTAGACTGAAAAAGAAAAACAGGTCTGCAAATCAGTTCATAGGAGGCATGAAAGGGGCGGACAGTCACAGGGACTGGGGTTGGGGGCATTCTAAGCCCCACACACTGTTAAAGGAGAACCAGTCAGAGGTCAGTCCTCTCTCACAATGCAGCTGTCATCCTTACTTCTTAAAAAAAAAATGCCTTCATAAAGACCGTTTAGAAATATGGTAAAGATTTCCTCTTGACCTTCTAATGTTCTTTGTTCTGGGTAAATTTCAAAGATCAGCATCGCTTCCAAGTGCAGAACAAACGAAAGGCCATTTGCAATCAGGCAGAGTCAACAGCTCTTCAAGGGAGCATTCACCTAGACAATATTTAGTCACTCTGTCCCCTTGGCCATGTTGCCAGTGAGTTAGAAATTGGCCAGAGGGTGGGAGGGTGGAGTCGCAGGGCTGAGAGGGTGGCGGAGCCTTTCACTCTTACCAGGCCACGAAGATCCAGCCATAAAGCTAAAATGTGAATATAGATACGATGCTTCCTCTTCGATACTTTTTTGAATGAAAACCTTTAAAGTGGAAAATTTTGGTCTGAGAATGTAACTATTTATTTAAAAAAAAAAAAACCATAAAGGTAACTTCCAGTAATCAAATTTCAGACTAAGGAAGCAGCTGGTATCAGCAATCACACCTGACTTGAAGAAAGTAACAGGCCCAGAGCAGATGGATTTCCTCACTCAGCATTATAAAGGAGGAAAAAGCCAATTCCACCTGGCTCTCAGCCCTGAAAATTCAAATTTAACCTCACATCCAGTGTCTGCAAAGTTTTAAAATAAGGCTGTAAGACCTGGGGGTATTGATCGTTTGAAAGACATTTTATCTACTTGCCCCTGAGAAGCTGCTGGGCTGTGACAGCTAAAGTGTTTGGTGTCCGATGGACATCTGTGCATTTGTATCTAGGGCAAAATAATAAATTTAAATCTTTGAGATGGACATTTTTCTCCTTCAAGATGAAGGGGAGTCAGGGTCGATGCCCGAGGCACCAATAGCTATTACAAAGACACAAGCCAAACCCTGTGCATGGGTTAACTCCACAGCCATGATGGAATGCCGGCTGATCAGAAGCTCGGTTCTCTGTAGATAAGATGGTATTTGACGGTCATTTCTCTTTGCTGAGCTCTGGCCACAAATGACTTTGCTCCGGGCTCTTTCTGAGCCCTAAAGGATTCCAGCAAGAGGATCCTCTAAAATACTAAAACCAACAGAAGATTTAATGGTGAGGAAAGAGTAATAAGCTTCACCACGATTCTGCCCACAGCTGACCAGGGGCTGAGGAGGCAGATTCAGTTGCTCATGTGCTCCCTGTAGAAATATGAAGGCCTGGATTCAAACTCCCAGCACACTCACAAAAGGGCGCCACAGTGCATGCCTGGAACTCTAGCTCTGAGGGGGAGATCTGGAATGGGCAGGATCCCTAAAGCCTGACTCCCAGCTGTTCTAGAAGTCAGCAAGCTTCAGATTCAGTGAGATACCTTGTCTCAAACAATAAGGTGGAGAGAAACCAAGGAAGGCACCCAACAAAAGCCTCTGGCCTCCAGGGCATATATGTCCACCTGCAGCTGTAATCTCCTGTGAAACATAGATACATAACGTCAAATACACACACACACACACACACACACACACACACACTACGTGATTATTAGGATGTGTTTGGAGGGAGGGGCCCTTTGGGATATGATAGCCAAGACTCATTTCATGAAACAGAGCCTAAGTAACTCTCTACTGTCAGTCCAGTCCCACCCACAGTGATCACCTCGGATATGACCAGGTCCACTGCTCTGTAGAGCTACTGAAAGAAAACTAAAATCAACTAGCCCATCGGTGCCTCAGATGGCCATTCCTACTAAGTTAAGCCACAAACACAACAGCTGAGAAGAACCTACAGCTCCCAAAAGAGTGAAGCTAAGCAAGGGTACACATGTAGGAGCTGTCAGGTCTTCTTTGTTAAAGCAAAAGGTTTCAGATTCCCACAAATTATAGTCAAATGTAGAAGCCCAAGATTGCTGATTAGTGTCTCGACTAATTAGCGACATCACTCTTTAGGGCTAAATGATACTAAAGTCTTAGTTCATTCATTCAGTAAATGTTTAGTGGTTTCTCTGTGACATCAGCCTTACATTCAATAGCTCTTCAGGGTGAATGGCCTCTCACCCTGACATCAGCAAAGCATCACCCAGGGGTCAGATGCTTAGTCCATGGGTTAAGGATGGGGTTTCCTGTTTCGTTTCGTTTTGTTTTGAGTTGGGGTCCCCCACCGTAACCTAGTTAAGTCCTGCACTCACAACTCTCCTGCTTGAGCCTCCAGAGTCCTGAGATCACAGGTATGTACATTACAAACGACTGAGTTTTCTATTTTTAAATGATTGAAAGAATAATATTTATGACACTTGAAAATTCTATTCAATTTAAATTTGTCTCCATCAATAAAGCTTGCATGGAACACGGCCATGCTTGTTTCCAGTGAGCCCTTCACAGTTGTCACGCTAATGAGGCAGGGTTGAGGGCTTATCAAGAAGACAGTGTGGCCCAATAAGCCTAGAATATTGATAAACATGCCTCTTGCATAAAACATTTGATAGTCACTGCTCTAACTTCCTACTGGATAAGGACAACCAGCTGGGTAGTAAGGAAGATAAAATAGAATGGCCTCTGAATGAATTATACATAAAAAAATAAAATAAAAATAAATAGGTCAAAGGTGACATAGATGCATAAAATCCTCAAAAGTGATAAAGAATCAGGAAAGGTGGCAGGCTCAGGGTGTGTGGAGTCTGCAAAGGAGGGGATCAGAACAGAGAGCAGGGACTTGCAGGTTGAAGGAACAGTGTGGATAGAGGCTTAGGAGCTGAACTGAAGGTGCCGGTGCGCAACTGTGAGGCAGGGATTTATCCAAACTGGATGAACCACACTGAGTGCAAAGGGAAGAAAGGAAGAGAATTAGAGGGAAAGGCTGAGGCCAGGGTGCAGAAAAAGGTGGATGCTGGGCTTGCGTCCCTTCATGCTCACTGAGATCTGTTGGCTTTTGAGTTTATATCTGCGATCTGTTTTGGATTCCTTCTGGATTGGCTCGAACCCATGCACACTATGTGTGGTGGTTTTACTAATRTATGCCACTAGACGCCATATCGGACTTGTCCTGTCTGCTAATAACTGATGCTAATAATTGATTCCTTTCACAACGCACTCCCACATCGCAGGTGATTTGTTTAAATTTACATTCCTTTTTTTTTTTAAACCATGAACCTCCAGTCTACTTTAGCCATTTATCCCATTTATCCCAAAGGCATAAATCCACTTAGAAAAACTTAATTCCAATGACCCTCAGAAAGACTATAGGCTCACTCAGGCAAGCTCATGTCTCTTCTCCAGTGTCACGCTACCCCACAACCTCTGTATTTTCTCCTGAATGAGCCCGTCGGGCTTCCACATCTTCCCTATCCTGACCAATGCTTTCCGTTCTTCACAAGCACAGATCTTTTTCCATTTGCATACATGGCCATCTGCACCTGTCCTCTTGTTGTGCCCACGTAGCACATTCACCCCCATCTCTGAGTCACCTGAACTCCTCTCCCACCTGTAAGCCAGCTGTACAGGTAGAGCACATCACCTGACCACCTAGCTTAATGTCGCTGCAAATTTCAGGACACCCTCTCTCACTAGAAATACTTCTCTCTTTTCCTGCGTGCATCTCCAGCATCCTCTACATCCCCTACACTATCCCCTGAGACTATTTCAAACCTTCGCACCTGCCCACAAGGCTTGAGGGCTGCCGACAGCAGTGCCGCTCTCAGCTGGTAAATCTATCCCTTATTTCAGCTTAAGTGGACGACCCACGTAATCCATAAACTTACCTTGCCTCTTCATATGCCTCCCTTCACCTTTGAGAATTAAAGAGCACCTTTCATCTCGATCAGTGGTTCTCAACCTGTGGGTCTCGACCCATTTGGTTTGCAGGGTGAATGGCCCTTTCACCTAAGACCATCTGCATATCATGATTCCCAATAATAGCAAAATTGCAGTTATGAAGTAGCAGCAAAACTAAATTTATGGCTCCGTGCTCACCACAACATGAGGAATGGTATTAAAGGGCCCCACCATTAGGAAGGCTGAGAACCACTGCTGTAGACTAACAGTAATCCCTTGTGCTTGGATATCCCTTTTCTGTAGTCGCTGACCCTCTGAAGATTTTAGTGCATCTCTCTTCACTAAATAAAAGGCATATCATACATCAGTCCCAAGAATTTTCACTGTAGGCCACCCCATCTTTTCCAAGTGTGTCTGCACTTGGCTGTTTTCTACCTTTTTGGCTGATGCAGAGAGTCTCTACCCTGCCTCTTGACCTCAGATGTCCACACGCAGGTCTCTCCTACCCCTCGATCTTCAGTTATCAACTCTAGGTCGAAGGCATATAGATCCAACTTCTTCACCAGCTCTTTCCTGCTGCTCCCAAGAAGTCTCAGCTGCCCACATACTTAGAGTTGGCTCACCCTCTTTCTCTTCAGCCATAAGAGAAGTGCAAGTTCTCTCCAATTGCAAGTCTGAATCATTGTACCCACAGTGATCCAAATGATCCTGGACTATGTCTCTTCCCATCTCCTCTGTATATATTAAAACAAGTACCCAGTCTTGAGACTACTGACATAGTGTGAGCTTTTAATCTGCCCTGGCCTCCAAAGAAACCTCTCATTGGACTTTCCTGCTTTGGGGTAATTTTTCCCATCAGTCTATCCTCTAGGCCATGACTCTTAATATCTCTGCCATCTAAACATTCCACTATCCCTGTTATGGTTAACAATTAAAGCTGAATGAGATGCAAATATCATGGTCTAAATGGCCCAGTCTCTAGGCTGTCCTTTCTCAGACATGATCATGCCAGTATCATTTTTGACAGCCAACGCCTGATCCTACTTTGCCCCACATGGATTCATAAAGCACAGAAAGATAAGCTGAGGATGGTAGATGCATACACATCTTCTCTTGGCAACATATTTTAACATCTCCTGCGGAGTCTTTGCCAGCATGCCCTATATGTCATTCAGATGCCAGAAACCAAGGAAGCTCCACAGGACTGGGGAGGTAACCTCTTTTCTCCTTAAGTCATCAACTATATATCAAAATCTCCATCTGTGTGCTCTAGCAGACTCCTGCAGTTCAGGAATTGGGATCTGCCTACCTTTGTATCTCTTGTATCCAACTCAGGGCTCTAAATGCTCATTAAATAAGTTAATTAACAATCTAAACCAATTGGACCATCCTAATGGCTCCCCCTGCAGTCAATGATRAGTTTCACTTGTTTTCTTAGGTGTGAAAAGCAATGTAGACTTGAGTCAGCTGAATGTGAACTTGTGCTTGGCTACAGTGCTTGTAGGCTGGGTGACCTTGTTTAATGACACCTCTTAAACACTGGCTTCCTCATCTGTGAAGTGGGCATAAGAGGAGTCATCATGCTATATGGTTCTTATGAGAATTAAACAAAATGAATAAATAATAGACACAATTCAAYGAAAGTACAAAGGACTGACTCTGGTCTCTTCCATGTAGCTGGTCACTGCCCAACTGATATGATCTGGTCTATACTACTCAGGGCTCTTGGGATGATTTTATTAGCTCTTGCAGATGAACCATTGGACACAATGCACAGCACTTAGAAAGCCTTCAGTCAATTTTCCTTTCCATCTCCAATGTGCATATCCTCCTACAGCCATGGCTGATTCCTGAATGTAACTCCAGAGAACATAAAGCAAGACACTGACTGTAAAATCCAGGCCTGCCGCTTGTCTACCAAAAGGATACAGGCATGTGCTTCCTTCTGTAACAGGAGACAGCTCTGCTTTGCACTTAACTGCTGACTGTTTTAAATAGAACCCATATTGTCTATTAATACAATTCTGTGCACAGAGAAGGTCCTGCCAAGAGCAGCCTGCCATTACCTTAGTTCTCCAATAAACCCAGAGACCTGGAAATTATAGTATTGTCCTTTTTCTGACTGGAGGTTTTGCACAATTAATGTCTGTCATTAACTTCATAACTATAAATGTAACTCAAATGATCTYGGATTCTTATGCACACGCTTGTTAGTGTCTGACTGGCCAAGAAGCTGTATGAGAAAAGATGAATAGAAACCTCAGAAAGCAGTACATTGGAAGAGCATCGTAGTTAGAAAGCTGTGCTATTATAAGGATGATAATATCAAAGATGCCTGACTATATAAGACCCTATGAATTATAAGTTACTGTTAATATCACATTTTATTCACCATTCACAACAGTCACATAAATTGTTAGCATTGTTCAGAGCAGTAAACCAATGTTCAATATAAKAATATGGCCCAGAAGAGGCAGAGTTTCTGGCCAACACTTGCCTAATTGTGTGTATGTCAGTATTCACCCTATTGTGTGGGCTGTGCAAATGGCCAATGATAACTAAGGATGCTTTTCTTTAGAATCTAAAACCAGCGCATGTGAGAAAGAAGAACATTGTTGGTAGTTCTCAGAAATCCACTCAAAATGCAAAAAGCAAAAGAAAATAACTGAAATAAGTGCCATTTAAAAAACCTAGATTGCACTCTAAMWGCACAGCAGCCCCATTTGCTAAGCCCTTTCCGCAGAGTCCCATGGTCTCTGCTAGGCATTTGGCATAAATTACCTACAACTTTCACAATCTATGACGTGGTTGAGCAATGATGTTCAATTAATTAACATCTCTAGTCTTCACTTTTCCCATCTTTAAAATAAACTATATCTGCTAAATGGCTTTGTGAAATGTGGAGASAGTGACAGACAGACATGTACAGAGAGAGATGAGGACAGAGAGACAGAGGGAGAGGGAGAGGGAGAAAGAGGGGGAGAGGGAGCGACAGAGGGAGTTGGAGAGACAAGGGGAGAGGGACATAATTAGGAACTATATAGAAACACTAAAATGTTCATATTTGAATTTTCTACCTCTTAACGGCACTGGGAGATGTCAGCCACACTGTAGAATTTGAAGTGGGAACAGAGCATAATGGCCAAAGCATGTGCTTTGGAGGCTGRCAAATGGAGTCACAGTCTTGCTCAGATTGTTGGAAATTGACTTTTCTCTGCCCCCTCTTGTTTTTTCACTTACAAACTAGGCGTCATGAAAGTACTAATACCATGCAGATTGTTGTTGTTTGGTTTCTTTGTAAATTCAAAGGGGTTATAAGGAGTAGAGAGATGGTTGAGTGGACAAAGTGCTTGCTAAGAATGGATTGAGGACATGAGTTCAGATCCCCAACACCCACATAAAAACCAGGTTAACAGCTCCTATCTGTAACCAAGACACTGAAGGCAGAAGCAACAGGAGGATCCCTGGGCTTATTCAGTCAATCCAGTTGAACACAGTATACTCCAGAGTCAGTGAAACATTGTCACAAACACACACACAGGCATATGCATGCACACACACATACATATGTGCACACACACACACACACACACACACCACATATAAATGCATGATAGGTCACATATCTAAAGACCTTTCAGAGTTACAGGAAGGATTTGATGAATGATGGCTTTAATAACTCACAGACACACTGTGGACAGGRAAGGCATTATCATTAACTCCATCCTACTGAGGTCTGGGAGATAAGAAGAATGATGTTTCAAGGTTGGCCAGAGTATTAGAACTAATGAGTCTCATACCCAWACACCCCACCCCAGCTCTTAACCAGTGGAATGCTCAAGGAAGCTACTGATCCTTGTTCTCTAATGACCTCAACAGTTACCCTATTTGTATACATAACCACTTGTTTCTCTCCTAATGCTAATTTGAACCATACATCCTTGTCTCTGCATCCAATCCCCATAGGTTAAAGTGTCACTCCATGGAAATCAACACCCCCACTTTTGAATCTTCATGTGTTCTCAGTTACATGACAATCCCTGACTGCAAAGCCTTAGGTTATATTTTGCTAATGAAACTCAAGTTTTGCCATGTGGATTTAAGAATCCATTGAATGCTCTAAACCACTAACTCTCAACCTTCCTAATGCTGCCACCCCTTAATATAGTTCCTCCTGTTGTAGTGACCTCCAACTGTAAAATGGTTTTTGTTGCTATTCATAAATCGTAGATGTGGTTTTGCTATTGTTATGAATATTAATGTAAATACCTGATATGCATATAATCTTAGGTGACCCCTGTGAATAAGGCATTTGACCCCAAAGGGGTGGCAACCAACGGGCTGAGAACCAGTGCTCTAAGTGAAGCCAAAGAGCAGAACTGGCAGAGGAACTCTGAACGTGTCTCTTGATGTCTGTGAAGCTCAGGGTTATCACCTGTGAAATTCCCTGGCTTTCCATTATTTGAGAACAGCTGTCAGGATCTGATAGCCAAAACTGATACTGGCCCTGTTTTCAAGCTTCATATCTGCCCATGCTTTTTTCTTCAAACACACTTTAATCATGGAAAAGAAACGAGCACTCCATCAACTGTAATTGTCTGGCCTATATAAAGGTAGGGAATCAGCACCAAAAACCAGCGTTCTTCTGACACCAGGAGTTTCTACTTCAAAGTTAAACACAGCTAAGAGAGAGGCCACTGGTCCCTGCAACTGCTCTCAAGGGCATAAGCATCGATTTATCCATGTCTTCCCCACTCTGCGTATCTGTGCTTCCAACAGGCTTTTTCCACATGGAGAGAAATGCAGATGGTTTGTCCTGCTCTTTCCTTCTCTAGTCACTCTCTGTCTTTCTAATTTGCAGGATTACAATTCAGATGGCAGCAATATGGACTCTAAAGATGCTAGGATATGGCAATGATGAGTTCTGCAACAGTTTTCAAAAGACAAAGGGTAGATGACAGACCAGATGGCAGGGGCCATAAGCAATGAAGAAGCAGTTTCTGCAGGGGTGGGGGCTCATTTGCATCCTCAGTTTGTCAGACTGCAGAAGCTGATTGGCTTTGGGAAGAAGCAAGAACCTGATTAGGAGGCTGATTTGCATACAGCCCAGGGGAGAGCTCTGAACTGAGATCCAGAGAAAAGAGAAGAGGAAAAGGCACAGCAGGGGACCTTTTGCGAGTAACAGCCTTCCTTAAAACCTTGGAGCCTCTGTAYGGGCCCAGACACTCCCAAGATGGGCTTTCTTGGTGAACCTTTGGCTACTTTCACTACCAAAATACAAAGAAAGCACATTTGTACTAGGCAATAAAGTGGGAAGGAAATAAACTTTGGGGTCTGACAGAGATGTGCTGCAATCTTGGTCAAGTCACCAAGCACCYGAGCCCTCAGTTTCCTCATACATAACTGGCAAAGGAGCAAAGGCTGTTACTATTCATCTTAACTGTCTTTTAAAAAGTAATCAATGAAATTAATRAGGGCCATAACTGAAGCAAAATGATTAGTATTAATATTGTTTTCTAAAATATGGGGAATTATAGATATAGATATAGAAGATATAGAGATAGAGATATATCTTACTATAGATATGACATGGGGGTAAAGCTATTGTATGTTACACACACACACGCACACACAATGAAAATTGAAGGGAGATTATTATTTGAGAAGAGAATGGAAGGAGTAAGTGG
Source organism: Apodemus speciosus (assembly GCA_002335545.1). Taxonomy (NCBI): domain Eukaryota; kingdom Metazoa; phylum Chordata; class Mammalia; order Rodentia; family Muridae; genus Apodemus; species Apodemus speciosus. The sequence continues at coordinate 31,463 of BDUI01011949.1, forward strand.
GGCAGGAGTGGATAATAAGAATAAATCTGGTCAAAGTGCATGATAATATGCTTGAACAAAATATTAACAACAAATATTTGTCCAACTAATACATACTAATAAACTTCTGAGGAAAGGTCTAGGGTAGCCATAATTCTTCTCTTCAGAATCTAAAGTGTACACATTAAGTCTCCCGAAGCTTATAGATCAATTCTAATTCCAATCAAATAGTATTCTAATACTGTTTGAATTAGTCTAGTGGAGAGTATTCTAATTCTGTTTCTGCCTCTCCTGCTGTCCAAGCTAGGTTATAATGCCAGGGTGGAGGGTGGAGGATAGGGTCGCTGTCAGAAGCTCAGCTGAGAAAATCCAAGTGCAGCTCCAGAAGGAATCCTGTCAGTATCTTGAAGCCAGAAGTAGATTGCTGGGGTGGAGCACCTCACTGCTCCATCTTTCCTTGGGGACAAATGTCCTTCTTGTTACACGATCAGCATGTGTTGGATATAACCCTGTGGCCATCAGTCACGTAGGACCATGCCCCAGGCCTCTAGTGTTCTGACTAGACTCCACCCCCACAGTCACCTGGCAATAGTCAGGTAGCCCAGCCCACTATAAATGGGGCTGCGTGACCCTTCCTCGCTCTCTTGCCCTTCTCTTTTGTCCAAGCTCTCCCTTGTCTCTTGCCCCCCTGTCCTCCCTCTCTCCCCATACTTTTCCCCTTTTTTCACGTGGTCATGGCCAGCTCTCACCCTCTATCTCTTCTTTCTCTCTTTACTTTTCTATCTCTTTTCTTTCCCCCTACTTTTCTATAATAAAGCTTTAAAATCAYGGGCTGTCTCCTCTTATCTAAACCCGCCATGTTGGAGCAATGGAACAGGCCTCTCAGTGTCTAGAGCTGCCAGACCAGATCAAGAATTCCCCCGCCTGGCTGGGTTTCCTCCACAGTTGTACACAGGCTCGCATCAGAAAGGGCCAGCAAACATGTAAGTTGGAAATCACAGACAGTGTCAGAGGCTGTGGTAAGAACTGTGGTAAGACATTGAGGGTGCTATGTTAAGGTCATGGTGAACTTCTCCAGACACCTGCGACGAGGTCTTAGTGCTTGTTGTAGGATGGGAAAATGCAGATATCACTACCTAGGTGAGCTAGGAAATGACATGGGTGACAAAAGGCCTTCTATGTCTGTGGTTCAGTGAAATCTGAGGGTCTGTGGAGCCTCTGAGAACTCAGTTTGGAGAGCTACAAGACTTGAATTTGAATACTTCCTGAGCTGTTGGTAAGAGATGTCATTGGGTATCTTCAAGTTGGCACTACTTAAATATAGTCAGAGACAGCCACCTACTTCACTACGTGCAGCTAAGTGGATTCATAAACACGAAAGCTCATTATTTAAGGTTTGGGTAAACTCCATGCTCAGCCTTTGTGCTTCCTTTGTGCTTGTGTTATGTCCTAAGGATCCAGATCATTAAATTCAACCTAGGGACTCAACTCACTTTGAAACTTCTTTTAGAAGTTTGAAACTTCTTTCTCTAAATGACACTCACTTGAAACTTAAGAAGAGAGTGCCCAGTAGATCTTTACTACCTCTGCTTGAATCTAGATTGTGCCTCACTCAGGGGTTACCTAGAACCCCCTGCAGCAGTCTAARTTCTGCATGAACATCCCATCCCAGAGAACTCAGAAAAAATGTTTGAYTCAAGACCCAGCGGCTATTTTCTCTCCCTCCATCTTATTTGCCCACTCCTGATCTTCTTCTCCCTGTCTCTTTCTGTTTCCTTCTTCTTCTCCCATTTCTTCTATGGTCTAGATAAAGAATGTTTCCCAAAGGCTGATGTGTTAAAGGCTTGGTCCTCAGAGTGGCATTACTTTGAAGTGTTAAAGCCTTAATTAAGGGATAAAGCCTATAGTGGGAATTCTGAAAGTCATGGGGAGTGTGCTTGATAGAAACGGAGATACCCCAGCCATGTTCCTCTTTCTACTCTTATTCCCTAACCACGAGTAGAGTTATTTTGTTCCACCACATCCTCTCACCTTGATGYACTGCATCATGATAGGTCAAAGAAAGGGCYAGTCAATAATGGCCTAGGGTCCCCAATRCAGCAGTGCAGGGTAATACTAGAACAGGGAAGTGGGAAGGGGTGAATGGGGGAACCGGGGGAGGGAAAAAGACATATGGGACATCTGGGGGGCGGGGAATCCAGAAAAAGGAAAATGAAATGTAAATAAAGAATATATCCAATAATAAAAAAAAAAGAAAGAAAAAAATCGATAGACAAAAGTAATTATTTTTATAAATACAAAAAAAAAAAAAAAACAAACAAATGGCCTAGGGTCTTCAGAGTTGACCCAACCAACATGAGACTCTCCTTGTCATGCGTAGATTATCTCAGGTATTTAATAATGTTCTAGTTTGCTTCCCTATTATTGTGATAAAATGTTGACCAAAAACACCTTGGGGGTGAAAACTGGGGGCCATCACTGAGAGAACACAAGGCAGGAACTTGGAGGCAAGAACTGAAACGAAGAATCAGAACAATACTGCCTAGGGGCCCTTTCAGCTTGGTTTCTTATCCAACCCATGCCTAAGGGATAGCACTGCTCACTCTGGTCTCTACCCTTCCACATYAATCATTAATCAAGGAAATGTCCCCACAGACACGCCCACAGGATAACTGGGTAGAAGCACTTCCTCAGTTGATATTCCCTCTTCATAATGACTCTGCTTTGTGTCAAGTAGACAAAAACTAACCAGTACAGGTGTAGTGATGGAAATATGGCCTTGATATTGCCTCTGTCTTTCCTTCCTCCTTCTTTCCCAGACCTCCAGCACTGCATTCCTCATCAGCTCCTCCCAGTTCTTTGAAATTATTCTCTACCCAGATGAGTTGATGACCATGTCAGAAAATCTAAATGGTTTTCATTTGTCTATTCAGAAATTTCTAGAAATACTTCTRAGAGACTCCTTGAATAATTTACTCATCTGAGGTCATTTAAATAATCTTATTCCCTCATTTTCATAATTGATGGCAGTGGCAGACTATACAGGGAGCAGCTTTGTCTCACATTCATCCTTTCTGTCAGCATAACTGGGCCCCCATCACCTCAAACTGTTTCTGAGCACCCCCAGGATGTTAGGATCATACCAATGTAGAGAATCCAAGTCTGTCTTTACCATTCTATGACCTTGGAYAAACTGTTCTTCTCTTGTAGCTTCCATTTCCCCCTCCTATAACATTAGCAAAGAGTTACTTACAATTGGAGCTGGCAAGTACTGAACGTCTTCTATGTGCTGATCAAGTTTCTAAACATTTAATATATTAATTGTTCTAAAAACTCTATGATAAGAGTATTGTCATCGTGTCCTTTTTAGAAATATAAAAATGAAAAGAACAAAACAAGACATTATGGTAAAACATAGCATTCTGCATGATATATTGTAGAGCTCAACTCAAGGTGACCACTTCCATCAAGCTTAACAATTGTAGATTCTCTTTTAGGGCCATGACCTGTGAAGGCACAGGATTTTGATCATGATACAGATTCCAGATACAGACCTTAAATCCTATCAGAACGTTGTAACTTTCATGGTATTCATGCCACCTACCCACTGCACCCTTGCAGTGGGCGTGTCTTGGTCAGGTCAATCATTATTGTAGTTTGCGTGTTCCCCTTCCATTACTGTACACAGTATGTTCCAGTAGTGTGAAAGCCAGCTGCTAGTGATGAAGATTCCAGGTAAGTATTTACTTGATTTTTTTTCATGTTCTCATACTCAAGTGTATCGGTGTCTTAAGCACTGGGGTTTTATTGTCAAGTTCTGGGACACAATCAAGATCAACACAATAGCCTGTAATGTTTAGATATTTATGGGGCCTCAGTGACCAACAACTCTATTTCCAGCATTATACTTTTCACTTGTTAGCCTGTGGTACCTAGTAAGGGCATTGTTACTCCCATTATAAGGTAATTCTATTTAAACTCATTTTATGTGGGTACAGAAGCATTTTAAAAAGCTTCTTACAGTAGTAGATTTCCATATGGCTTTTGAAAGGTCTTTATTTAGTGTTAGGGTATGTCTACTACTACTATTTTGCTAAATAGAAATAGTATTAACTGACTTCAAATGACTCATCTTTATACCCATAAATTAGCACATCCCTCAATCCTTACTGGAGAGAGGTTCTTTGTTTTGTTTGTTTTTGTTTTGGGGGGTTGTTTATTTTTGTTTGTTTGTGGTAGATTGTGATTAACACAGACCCACAGTTGTTCAAGGTGCAGAAAATAAGAAAGTGAAGATTACTCAGGCCAAAATGGACCATCTACACCCAACCCCTTCCCCCCAGTGCTCCAGGATGGACCATGTATATGCCACCCCTTCCTTCCAGTGCTCCAGAATCATGACAGAAAAGGGACAGGAGGATTGTAAGAGCAAGAGGGCATAGTAACTGTAAGGAAATTGTTTTCAGGGCACAGAAGGGCAGTTGCATGTGTGAGCTCATGGTGGTTGTGATAGCATGAATAATACTCGTGCAAGCTCATGCTAGACAAAGCTCCCAGCATGGAGGGGTGAAGCTGCCACAAAGTCCCACCTCAAACCAAGGAGCTATTGTCAATTGATAGATCATGAAAGAGAAAGACATTGTTGGTTGATTGTGTTCTGTGGAAGGCCACATATCCAAGAGTTAAGCATGATCCAAAGACATCATAAAAATTTTAAAGAACTAATAAAAATAAAACAAAATATTCACACATCATATATCATCAAAATACACTATCACCACCATCATCACTTTCAACATCATTATCCACCATCAGCTACCACATTACCACTCATCCTTATTATTAACAACCCTGTCAGCACATGTTCCCATGGAGACACCTTGTGTGTGAACTGCATTTGGTTGTTGATGTTTTAACTTTTGAAACCTAGAAAACTTTAAGAAGAATGTCACCTTGTAGGAGACCACTTGTTCAACATCATAAAAAAAAAAAAAACGGATAAAGAAAGTAAATAGAACAAAAACCTCTTGTAAAACTCGAACATGTATTCCACCAGGAGATGCTATTCCTCATTCCAGCTGGACAAGTTAATTTAGAGATCCACTGTACCTTCTTTCCTGTGACCTGACATATTGTACTATGTGGGCATTTAAAATAGTTCCTGTGCGTGACTCTGGGGAAGGCAGATGATAATTTTAAGTCTTTGTAATGACTTAACCTTCCTTCTCTGGTTCTGATCATTTGAGAAACTTAATGATCATTATATAAGGAAACAAATTAAATTCCATAAGACTTTGCTAAGGTTGGTGATATTACCAAAGTCATTTTACAAGGAGAGCATTAGACTTTAAATGTGGATCTGGGAAAGGAAAGAGAAGGAGGAGAAGGGAAGAGAGGGGAAAGAAAAGGAAGAGAGAGGAGCGGTATGGCACCAGGGCAACCGATGCGCTCTGGAGCTGCCTAATCTGGGAATAACTAACTCAGCCCTAAACCTAAAATAAAATCGTAGAAACCAGCTACCCACTTCCTCCCTGCTATGYGCTTTCAGAGCAATCACTTCGTCACAACTCCACCTTCTTAAAATAGCTCCTAGGAAACTTCTCAAAGATTCATGCCAACTACCAATTCGGTGTCTGTGAGTACCGGCTGTTGGGTGAAATGGACTCACTTTGCAGCTCCCCAGCTCTGGACTGAGCAAGCTGAAACCTTTCTCCTGGCCTTTGTTTCTATGCTGAAGAGAAAGACCATAGAGTCTCAGTGCAGCTATGATGGTTAGAGCAGTGCCCAACACTCGCCATGGCACACCAGAAGGGCTAAATAAAGTCTAGTCTTCCTTTTATACATATGAGATTCCTCTTACCTCAAGATCTTCAACAGTGCAGTCAAAGGTTACCAAATAAAATCCTATATTTTATAATTCATATTCTATTGAGTTTGTATTTTTCTATTGTTCAATAAACTCCCTTGAATGTAGCCATTAGTAAAAACATCCATTTATTGTCTGACAGCACTGTAGATCTGAAGTCCAGGAGGGCTCAGCTTGGCCCTCAGAGTACCACAAAACTGGGCTCTGGATCATTTGAGAGGGCACACTCCTGAACTCTCCGAGAATRTTAGCTACATTCAGGTCTTTGAGGTCATAGGACTCATGTCCTACTTGTCTATTACAAAGCGCTGGTCTCAGTGCCCAGGCCACTTCTACATTCTGTTTCACAGAGTGAGCTTATGATGGTTACGTTGTCAACTTGGCAGGAGCTAGAGCCACTTAGGAAAASGGCTTTTTGGTCTGCCTGTAAAGAATTATTTTGATTAGGTAAATAAAGGAGGGAAGACCCTTCCAAAAGAGAGTGGTATTATTAACCTGCCTGAGGATCTTAAAACTGTATAAAAAGAAGAGCTGGCTGAATCCCCCCCCCCTCTCTCTCTCTCTCTCTCTCCTCTGTGACTGTAGATGCGGTGTGATCAGCTCCTTTAAGCTTCTGCTCCCATGCTTTCCCTGCACCTTGGAGCGGTGAGCCAAAATAACCTCTTCCTTCCTTAGGCTTATTAAAGTGTTTAGACAAAGCAACAAGAACAACAAGAAGAGATACGCTTCTGTCCTAAACTCTGGAAAACAGATAAATCTTTCTCATGATAGTAGTGTGGAAACTCCTCTCCTTCAAAAGAGCTTATGTAATTGTCTTGATAGCCTCCCTTTGGGAAATTCAATATCAAATAAGAAATACTTTCTTGAGATGTAACCCAATGCAACTACAGAAGTGATTGCTCATCAAAATCATGAATTCTATGAGTAAATAGCTAACCAGAATTTAGTGTCTTTCAGAGCATGGCTTCTTCACAACTCCATTTTCTCTAAGTAGCTCTTTAGAAAAGTGCTCAAAGATTCATGTAAACTATCATCTCTGTTTGAAGTGTGAATGCTATTAAGCCATTTTTAGAATTCTTTGTCATAATTTCTGTTTAACATAGGTCAGTCATACCCAAATAGAGTTAGAGAAAAACTTTAAGTTCTAGACATTAATTTGGGGGCTTGGGGGCTTTCAGCTGGGTGCATGATTCTTCTAGCAGCATCTGAAATCCATATCTTGCTTCTTCCCTGAGACCCTGACCAAGAGAGAAGTGTTGTGTATGGATGCTCTAGCCTCTTCTGCCTCATACACATCTTTCCTGAGACTCAATAGTTGACTGAACATCTGCAGCAATCTCACATTCTGCTGAAATTTTGAGCATACCCTAGTGCCCTGTTAGATTCTGAGTCTCTGAAAGACCAGATGTTTTACTATTATTCAACCCTCAACAAAGATGGGCATACAGATGCTGTTCAAAAAAAATCTTGATAAAATGAATGTAAATCGACAAGGGTTAATTACCCCCAGCTCAGCCACTTCTGGCTATGCGATTAACTGAGAGGACTGTTTGATAACTTAATATTTGCTATGCATTGAAGCAGCCTAGGTCCTGGATCACAGCTATCTCTAGCACTTCATTGGGTCTTATTAGTAACTGTCTKCTTCTTCTTTTTTTCACATGCAACAGAAGTTGGTGCTACCAGTGCCTGCTTGTAATTCCACTGGGAAAACACAAAAATTCTCAGAGACTTAGTGCCTAGCCAGGCTAGTTTATTGGTGAGCTCCAAGACTAGTGAGAGATTCTGTCCCAGAAAGCAAGGTAGGTGGTGCCTGAGGAACATCTCCAGAGGCTGACCTCTGGCCTCGGTATGTGTGCACACCCACATACATGTGTGCCCACACCACCACATGTACCCTCTACACATAGAAAGACTCAAAAAGATTTCATTAGTTTCCTCTTTTTTGTCCACATTTGGCCTAAGTGTTTCATCTAAGCAGGCTATTCTAGAGCCAAAGAAGACATAAAAGCCAAGAAGCAAGGGTTCCTGACAAGAGCTCTGATCTAGACAATCTTAAAATTATGGAAGTGAGTACATGTCCTCAACAGTAGCTCTTCATCTTTAACAACTATTGAAACCCCTAGGAGAGCATATGAAAGCAGCAGATACAGATTCCGACATGACTGGTGTCTACAGTCCTAAGGCCTTGACCGCTTTCCTTGGCTGGTTCTAAAACAGACAGCTCAAGGAACCACACCTGTAAAAAATGACCACGACAGCAGAAGACTGCCTGGTCTGGCCTCAGTGGGAGAAGATGCTCCTAATTCTTGAAAGACTTGAGGCCCCAGAAAGGGGGAGGCTGAATGGAGGAGGAGGAGCAACTTCTCAGAGGTAAGGGGGAGGAGGAATGGGATGAGGAACTGTGGGAGGGATCAGGAGTAGAGTCAATGGCTAGAATGCAAATAAATAAAATAATTTTTAGAAAATGACCACTATGACACCCTCATTGGGAATGTTCCTGGGTATGGGTCCAATTCAGTCTCCTCTCCATTCTGTGAGTGTGTGTTGAGCATCTGTAGCTGGATATCAAAGATGGGGTGTTCAAGAAAAGATTAAAAATATAAAATGTCGAGAGTCTTTAGTGTTGACTGTAATCAGAATGCTTGGTTTGACCTACAAGTCTCTGTTGCTGACATAAGCACATCCCTTGTGATTACTCTATCCTCTGTCATTTATGGGTGTCCTTACAACTAAGACTTTCCTCCAAACCTTATTTTTTAAATATTCATAGCAATATTTGTGTGTATAATCCAAGGACAATATTTACATGAATATCTAAGTTCTTGGGCAAAATGGCTTTTGTTGCAGAATATTGATTGTATACACACTGTACCATCTATCATCTATCTATTATCTATTTTTTATTATCTATCTCTCTATCTATTATCTATCTGCCATCTATTATCTATCTGCCATTGATTTATCTATTTATCATCTATCTATCTAATCTATTTACCATCTATCTATAATCATCCATCTACCTATTATCTATCTGTATCTATCTGCCATTTATTATCTATCTATCTATCTATCTATCGTCTATCTATCTATCTATCTATCTATCTATCTATCTATCTATCTATCTATCTATCTACCTATTATCTATTATGCGTTCTATAACTCCCTGAACAACACTAGAATGAACATGAGAGTGAAGAATGAAAGAGATGATGAGAATGAGGGAGCGCAAACACAGTAGTTGATCGGGYCCACAGCATTCCTAAACTACAAGTGGAGAGCAGATCTGTAGTTGAGCACCAGAGATGTGGTTGTGAAAGGAAGAAAAACTTCTATTATAGTGTAGCATTGTACGGTAATTATAATTGACAATAATTAACTGTGTATCAAAATAGCTAATAAAGAGGATTTTGAATGTTCTTAAACACATAAAAATGATAAATGAATTTGTTAATTACCTGATCAGATCATTAAACATGGTATACATGTCTTGAAATATCACTCAGCATCATATATATGCACAGAATTATTATGTAGCAGTTAAAATTGAAAGATCTATGGATATAATTTGGTTGGTAGAATGCTTGATAGACAAGTRCAAGGGCCTGACCTTAACCTCCAGTACTGGAAAACAAAACAAAAAACACTGTCATGTTAGGCAAGGTACGGTGGGTGGTACTCAAATGCCAGCTACATCATGAGGGTGACATCATCCTAGGCTCTATGAGGCCTTGTTTCAAAATTAAAAAAAAAAATGTACTGGGAATATGACTCAGCGCTATAGCACTTGTACACCATGGGTAAGGCCTTGGGCTCAATCCTCAGTACCACAAAAAACAATTAAAATACTATCTACACTATACACATCACCATGCCTCCCTAGATGTGACTGCAAGTGAACATGCTGTAGCCAGAGCTACAGACTGAAATCAAGCCCAGCTTTTTTTCTTTCTTTAATAAAATCCCCATCTGGGGCTGGAGTGATGTCTCAGTGGAGAAAGGCAGCCATTTCCAAGCCCAATGACCTGAGTCTGACCCTTGGTAGGAGAGAAACAACTATAAACTGTCCTCTGACAAACTTACCCTCACAAACATGCAATAAATAAGTACACATGTTAATTTAAAAAATATTTGTTTATACTAGAAATTTAAGTGGCCCCTATGTTATTCTGTGTAAGATATACAAGACAGGGTACAGCCCCTTCCTTAATGACACTAATTGGAAGATACAAGGCTGTGAGACATAACAAATACTTATACCTCACTTTCTAATTTAYTGACTTTAGTAGCATCTTCTGCATCTGGTAAGAAAACTGAGCATGAGGTGGAAGGTCAAGCCCCTGTCTTCTCTGAAAATCCCTCTACCTGTTGTTGGGCATGATATAGTGTTGGGGAGCAGAGCTTTTGGGGTCAATATTCACTTCTGGTTTTGTTATACTCTAGCTCAGAGATCTTGATCAGGTTACTAGCCTCTCTGATCATGAATTTACAAGTCTGAAATAAGAATCAAAAATACCTACTTTGGATGATTTTTTTAAAACACCTACATAAGATTATGAATGTAAAATTCTCAGTCTAGTTCTTGATATAGAATAGCTCTTAACAAATGGTAAGTTCAGTCATCATGACTAACAGATTTACAGGAGCCCATCTGTGCCCTTGCACAAATCCTTCTGAGGAAGCTACAGAAACAGATGAGATGAGCAGATCTTTCCCTGAGTGGGCTTCTAGTCTAAGTAGAGATGAATATTCACACATTCAATCACAAAGCTTACTGCTAACACTCTTAAGAGTTGGCATGTGTATCTACGGAAACAGTGCAAAAGACCTAACCCACTTTGAACTACCCAGATGCAGAGATGCTGCAAAAGAGAGGTAACCTTGACAATGAAGGGAGCATGTTTGATGGGACAGGATCATTGGAGGGACCAGCAGGAGCAGACAGCAGCTGAATATGAGGGCTTGTGGAACACTGGRAGAAGAACAAAGCTTTGCAGGCTCCACAAACGAGCTTGTTGGAGGTGGGTAAGGTGACAGCCTTGGCTTTGCATAAATTTGTGCTTTGAGGTGCATTCTACAAGCAACTCTATACAGTAGGAGACAGAATTATGCAGGAGGAAATGATATGGAAGTGTCTCTGTGTAGGGCAACTAAAGCCAAGGTTAGAAATGAGAATCATAAGAATGGGGAGAGAAATCAGATCTACCAGCTAGAGGGCAATAGGAGCTTTCCTTCAGAAAGAATTGGTGTAGTTCTCCCCCATCAAAATGAGGGTCTCCTCCATCAAAATGAGGGTCTCCCCCATCAAAATGAGGATTTGCTCTGTCATAATGGTGGTCTATCCCATCAAAATGAGGCTCTCCCCTGTCAAACGAGTGTATTCCCCATCATAAAGGGGCTCTCCCCATAACATATCTCCTCTAACAAATGAGGATCCCTCCCTTTCATAATGAGGTCCCTCTGTCTTTTCAGAAATCTCATCTTTGAATCATTTGGAAGGAACAGAATCTTTGTTTTACTTTAACATRTGTTGGGATTTGACCTAWSTATATRTGAYATTARACTTCAAAATGCTTTAAATCACTTCCRRTACACATTTCATTTCTARCTATCCTGGAATTTGTAACTTGGCTGTGTTTAGTCTTTTTACAACATACCCAAGGATTAAAAGCGCTTTTCCCACCACACACTGACTAGTTTTATTTATTAATTTTAAAACACATAATTTGTAAAGCTAGTAGAGATACATTTGTCTTTTTGTGTAAAAACTATTCAAACCTTAAGTAGCTAATGTTATTGTTCTGAAGACTTTGAGGTTGTTGATAAGAAAATGGTTCAGCCTGATCCTGATAAAATGCAAATTCCCACTAAGCCTGATTCTAAAGTTCCTGTCCTCAGAAAGACCTGCCTCAGATGGCCAGGCTAAGTCACTTTCCGTCTGCTCTGYGATATGTACTATAGCCAGTCAAATATCGTAGCACTGCACTGAGGTTGTCTCAGTTATAAACTGCATGGGTATGTGAATAGCTTCCTACCCACCCTGGCTGCAACCCTTATATTTAATGGAATTTTGGCTCCRAAATGGGAACATGGGCTGTTGATAGGTATTGGCTGCTCATTAGRTTGCATATAAGATTTTATTTTCAAACACTCCTAGAAGCCCTGGACCCACCAGGTTCCAAGATGAGCAGAAAAAATAGAGACAATGACTCAGAAATTCTGATTTGCCAGAGAAAGATTGCTTAGCTCTGGTTCCAGTGGAGACAGGTGTATGGATGTASAAAAGTCCCTGCYAGCTCCACACAAAGGCCCAGCAAATTCCARCACCCCTGTGAGAGCCCTTCATGGTTTTCATAAAAGCCCTCATTTCAAGCTCTGCTGGCAGTGATGTCACTGGGTGATCCTGCAATAAGAAGGATGTGCCTAAGTCTCAGAATGRCAACTCCCCTCYGCTGACCTGCTGTGCCAGTGCATGGTGCTCTGGGAAATTTGGGGAGAGCATGTCTGGTGTTTACCTGCTCCACTGGCTTCCTCCTCATCTTAGAGAAAGAAGCACCAGGAGTTATTTCTGAAATCCTGGATCCYCTGTGTGCCAGGAGAATAGACCACTGACAGGAACTATTTGCACATGCTAAGCTCAACTGGGCAGCAACTCCCTGAGCTGCATTTAGGGGAGATTGCTGTAACTCAACAGGAATGGGAAGCTACACAAACTATTCAGAAACATTTTTATATCTGGAAATGAAGAATGTCAAAGGTATCTCTCTTTCATTCAATGTTATCACCTGTATTGCGGTGGCCGGCTTATAGGCTGGCTCCTTGGCATAGGGCCTCGACCCAGAGGCAGCACAAAACAAGCCTGGACCATGGAGCTCAACCATGAGAGATTTTATAGCTCAAAAGTGATCTCTGGATTATACCAATGACCTTCAAGCCCAACAATACACACATCCTCCACCTCTTGCTATGATCACAAAGCAAACCATCCTATTTTGGTTTTGCAGGAGTCTGTGGAAGGAAAATTTTGGGAACAGTGAATGAATAAAAGAAGCAATGCACAAAGGCAAAGAACCAGAATTTCAAAGTCCCGGGTGTATTAAGAGAACTTTACATTGATGGAATCATAAGACACTTAACATGAAGAGTAGCAGAGTTTATCAGAAGGAAGAGAGGAGAAACCTCAGGGATGGGAAGCCAGATAATGTTCACCCCACTTGGGCATAACAGGAAGGTATAGACTTCCACCTCATCCAGGCCCACACTCTTTAGCTACTGAGAGTGTAGAAATTAAGGATACTGTTACTCAGTGGTAAATTCCAAGGACCAAAAAGTGTCAGGAACAGAGTAGGAACTCATTATTTGTTAAATGAATAAACAGTTATATGTTTGGTAAGTCATCAAGAGGAAAAGTGGACCAAATCAATGATCGTGAATAACTATCATTATTCTTGGGGATGTTAGTATCTGGAGGGGTCATTACATAGAAGTCCTCAGTAAAATCGGTTGGTTAATTGAGCTGAGTGTCCCAGATTCTTGAACTTGATTTAAAAATTAAGTACAAAGAGGTATAATAAGTGAACAGACCTCCCTGCCGTAGCTGGGTGCATTCTGAGAAAYGCTCACGAAAGAAAATCTTGCCATCACTCTAGAAAATTCTCTTGGCAAGAGTCCTTCTGCAAGACAGCAATAGCGTTCTGCTGTCAGGCCTCATTAATAAGTCTTACCTCCTTTGAACTTCATATAAAAKGAATAATGCATTATAATATTTTGTTTCTGTCTCCCTTGGTTTAGCATAATGTATGTTAGTTATCCATATTGATATAAATATTAATAGTTCCTTCTTATTTATGAGAAATGGTTTTGTAAATATGCCACTTTTTATTTACTCATTTCCTTGGGTTGTTTCTGGTAGTTTGCTGTATTGG
>BDUI01011953.1:44069-54883 GCA_002335545.1 Apodemus speciosus
AACTGATGCAGAGGCCATGGAGGAGTGTTGCTTATTGGCTTGCTCAGCATGGCTTGCTCAACCTGCTTTCTCATAAAACCCAGGACTACCAGGCCAGGGATGGAACCTTCCAAAATGGTCTAGGCCCTCTCTCATCAGTTACTAATTAAGGAAATGCCCCACAGGCTTGTCTACAGCCCAGTCTTATGGTGGCATTTTCTTAATCGAGGTTCCCTCCTTCCAACAACTGTAGCTTGTATCAAGTTGACATGAAACTATCCAGCACACATAGCACTAGAAAGAGAACCATATTGGAAGCAACGAAAGTCCCCCTCATCTGTGGAGGTTGCATTCTGAGAACTGCCCCCTAAGTGAATTCCCGAAATTGCAAAGAGCAAATCCTACATATATTGTGGTTTTCCTCTATCAATTGTCTTTATGGAGGCCAACATTTCTGGCTCACGAAAGGGTTTCAAAAGWGTTCCATATCAAAGGGATCTTGATGTTTAAAAAGAAGGAAACTTTTGGGAGCAGGTTATGCATTGAAGAGCAGGCTGATCCTTTTGGTTTTGAGCGGAATCATTTCCAGAACACAGACCAAGGTTATGAATAAGTCCTAGCAGTATGTAGACATTGAAAAGATTTTCCTACTCAGAGACAGCCACTAAACATGGAAGCAATGAAGCCCTCTAGGATGAACTTTTAGCCTTTCAGAAGGAAGCCACTGGTAGCTCAAAGTCTAGGTGGGAAGCCAGGGTACAYAGTTGGAACCATCTTGTAACATCTCTCTCTACAGATGAATGAGCAGCACCTCTGGCCTCTACCCACCGGCTTGATCTGGGTTCTTTGGTAACATTCATTGACTCTTGGTGTCATCCCATCTAGGCAGTCCTACAAATGACACTGACTCATAGAAATGGGCATCTCCAAGCTTAAAAGAAATGTGCTTGGTCTCCACTGCTGTGAACGAATCACTGGAGAGAATCAGCAATGTCAAGGTCACCCTCCATTTTTTTGTCCTCTGCAGCAAGTGAAAACCAAAAGGACCTAGGCATTTGCCTTGGGCCTGGAGATCACTTCAATTCTCTAAACTGTGGGTACAGTTAATGAATTGCCTGTTGTATCAACTAAGATTGGTCAGACTCAATGAAAGCATTTAATAAGCATTAGATGAATAATGGGTGGATAAATAATACATGGATGGGTGGATGGACGGATAGATGAATGGATGGATGACAGATGGATATAGATTTTCCTTATTATATCAGTCCATATTATAAGTCCCCTATGGGTTTTTTAGGAAGTGATTGCGTCCATTTTCTTTAAGCTCCACCATATTAAACCTTTGGTAGATGTATCTTATCCCAGGACAATAGTGAAATGAGCTGCTAATAACATCAGCTCTGTATCCAACTCAAAGAGAAGTGTTGGTCCCAGTTTGGCCACAGGATTGAACTCTTCTAAGAGGTGGGGAGTTTTTTAACCAGTATCCTAGGGACAATAACCAGGAGAAAAGAGTGAGATTGTTCTCTGTGCTCATCCCAAAACAGTGTACTTCACTTCTTGACTTCTCCATGCCCTCCCCCTGTACCAAGCATTTGAAATGCCTACACATAAAACTTATGCCTGCTGAAACCCTGCATGTTCTTCATTGCCCCATGGACTCCTTGGCCTTAAATTACTTCTGGGTCCTCATAATGTCTTTGTGGGTGCTAGTACTTAGATATTGTCTTAGGGTTTCCGTTTCTTTGAAGAGACATCATGACCAAGGCAACTCTTGAAAAGGACAACATTTAATTGAGGCTGGCTTACAGATTCAGGGTTCAGTCCATTATCATTAAGCCAGGAAGCATAGCAGCGTCCAGGCAGGCATGGTGTTGGAGGAGCTGAGAGTTCTACATTTTGTTCTAAAGTCAAACAGGAGAAGACTGACTCCTTAGGCAGCTAGGAAGCAGGTCTCAAAGCCCACCCCCACAATGACACACTTCCTCCAACAAGGCCACACCTACCTCAACAAGGCCATACCTCCTAATAGCTCCACTCTCTGGGCCATGCATATTCAAGTCACCACATATGTCTTCACACTCAGACTGCAAGTAAGCTTGTCTCCCCCTGCCCGTTCCTCCACCCCCCAGGATATCCAGTTCACCTGAGGACATGCTAAGACAGGGGAGGCATAATTAAAGGACATAATAGACTTACACCTTTCAGGAGCCCCATGCCCTTGCCATTGATAAACAGCCACCACCACGAAGCACTGCTAAGCTGGACTTTTCTGAGTTCTTGCCAAATAAGTGTAATCTTTTCTTTTCCTTTTCTATCTTTTATCCAGATCCTGGCTGAAAGCTTAAGCACGCTTTCCCAAACGCTCTGCCATTTCTCCCTTGTTCTCTGAAGCTTATCCCCAACAACAAGACACAAAGGTGACTTACAATTGGATAACATCTCCATAATCCCATTGGAAATTGAAAACACCCATAATTCAGAGCCTCGCTGAATGCCCTTAACTACAGAATGTTCTAGCTTAGCGACACAGCCCCTTAGATAGTGTCAGTTGTTTCTCTGCATGATTTCATGGCTGACTGGCTACTGTAGCTGGATGGCACTGCCCAGCACCGTGAGAAAGGACTGGGCTGCAAGTCGCTAACCTAAAAAGACATTCAAATGCAGAACTTGATTGGCAGCTTCTACTCAGTGCAGGCCACTTTCACACCATGGTTAAGAAAAAATAAGGAAGGAATTTTGTGGGGGGTGAGGGGGACTGGGGGGGCAGTGATTGGGATGTAAAAAAAATAAAAAAATAAAAATTATTATTAAATTTGGTATATCCATTCATTCATATACCAGTACATATATACATGTTACATTTCTCAATAATATCATTATTATAGCTACTCAAATCTCTTGCCTGCTATAGTCTCAGGAACACAGTATGTGGTAGTACACATTAGCTCAACGCAATGAGTGCCAATACCTAGCCCAGGGAAAGACTCAATGGGGCTTAATTCCTCGTATTTACTCTGTAGCCAGGGTGCCATCAGGGCTCCCTGCCCTTAGAGATTGAATACATTTGGCCTTACATGATTGCTAGGGGCTGGGACTAATAAAAGTTCTGCAGGCTCCTGCAAGCACCTTGCTTCCTCCTGCCTCTCTTGGACTCAGCTGAGTTCAAGCTGCCTCTTCCATGGCTGCAGTGAGATCAATTACAGCAAGGATCTCCTGATTCTTTGTAGCGCCCATTCTCCCAGCAACAGGGCTTCCCTTACACCTGGCTCTGCTTTCTCTCCCTTTTCTGACCTCTCATCTTTCTGGTTACTGTTGTTTTGTCTTCTGCTGTTGAGATAGGGTCTTACTATAAAGCCCAGGCTGGGCTCAAAAAATCATGATCCTCCTGCCTCATCTTTCTGAATGTGGGGAAGGCAAGGTTTTTTCCACCATGCCTAGCTTTCATCCTAGAATTATGAATGAGTCTCTTCTTCCTTGTCTTTTTTTTTGTTTGTTTCCTTTTTTTAATTTTCTATATTGTTTATTTACATTCCAAATGATTTTCCCTTTCCCGGTTCCCCCTCCCCCAAGTCCCATAAGTCCTCTTCCCTCTACCAGTTCCCCCAATCAACCCCCTCCCACTCCTCTGTCCTGGCAATCCCCTACAATGCTGCATCAAGCCTTTCCAGGACCAGGGCCCTCTCCTTCCTTCCTTCTTAGGAATGATTTGATATGTGGGTTGTGTTTTGGGTATTCTGAGCTTCTGGGCTAATATCCACT
This sequence comes from Apodemus speciosus, assembly GCA_002335545.1. Lineage (NCBI taxonomy): Eukaryota > Metazoa > Chordata > Mammalia > Rodentia > Muridae > Apodemus > Apodemus speciosus. The sequence goes on from BDUI01011953.1 coordinate 47,814, forward strand.
TATCAGTGACTGCATTCCATGTGTGTTCTTTCGTGAATGAGTTACCTCACTTAGGATGATATTTTCCAGTTCTAACCATTTGCCTAAGAATTTCATGAATTCATTTTTTTTAATTGCTGAGTAGTGTTCCATTGTGTAAATATACCACATTTTCTGTATCCATTCCTCCACTAAGGGACATCTGGGTTCTTTCCAGGTTCTGGCTGTTATAATCTTCTTCCTTGTCTTATACAGGCAACTGGGCCCCGGCTATAGGGATTCCTACCTCTTATTCTGGATGGCTTGTTAAAAGGACTTTTGGCAGGGTTCTCTGGAGAGTTCTGGGATATATTTTCTCTGCTCATGGTCTGATAATCTGCTATTGTCAATATGCACACAATATGCAGTGTCTTTGGGCATTCCGTGATTTTTCTGGATTCCTAGAGGTTGGATTGAATTAGAATTGGTCTTTTTAGCTTTTCTTTGTCATTCTTCTTGTTTCCCGGTTGTTAGCAACTAATTCTAATTATTAATTTTATCTATCTATTCGTCCTTTCCTTCCTCTTTTTTTTCCTTCTAGAGACAGTGCCTCACTATGTATCCCAGGCTAGCCTGAGCATGGATAGACCTGATTGACCTTGAAGTCATAGAGATCTACCTGCCTCTTCCTCTCCAACACTGGGTCTAAAGTCATGTCTCACCAGTCCTGGCTTCTTTTCTTCTTTTATTCATTCAGCTGTAATACATTTGCTGAGAGCCTGGCATGCTCTATCTATTTCTTTTATAAAAACTAAATAAGGAATAAGTTAATCTGAGTCCCTTTCTCTAGGGACCCAGTCAAAATGTAACCTGACTTGCCTCTCTCCTCAGCTGGCCCAGGGGAAGCAGCTGTGGTGTTGCCTCTTACACTAAGTAGCTAACTGGCCTGTGACAACCAAAGAGTCAGAACCCACGATCTTAACTCTTCTACTTTTAGTAGAAACTTGGTCACACTTGTGGCTCTAGTCCCACAGGTTAGCAGAAGACATTAATAATAAAGATAAGCAAATGCCTACGTGAATTTAGACCCAAGGAATTAGCTGAAATTCAAAATAACTAGCTAGTGAATGAACCAACATAGTCAACTCTTTTGGGACTGATGGATGTACTCTGAAACAGCTCCCCTTTCAGAGCCTTTGGAAATGCTCATGTTAAGGCTGGATCGCTTTCTTTTCCCTGAATACACTCTCCTTGAGTATCCCTGAAATGTCTGAGGAACGCTGAGGGCCAGAACATTATAGACCTTCATTCAAAACAAGAGTCAAGTGTTTTTGAAATGCTTACAATACTTTTAAGCTGCCACATCAGGATCTAACTTATGTTCTGAGTTATGGAATTGTAGATAGAAGAAAGCAAACAAGAGTTGTTCTTTTCTGACACTGAGGGAAAAAACAGGAGAACATTGTTGGTTATTGGAATTTTGATTCATGCCAAATGTTGGACAGGCACCAGAGATGCCCTTACCTCCAATCCTGGAGAAAATCTCCTTCTGTATACTGCCATGCCCCCCCCCCMCACACACACACTTTAGATATAAGGAAACTGAGGCAAATAGTTAATCAAAATAGACAGTGGCGCCTGATTATAATCCTAACAGTGGGGAGGCTGAAGCAGGGGGATCATCATAAGTTCAAGGCCAGCCTGAGCTACAATATGAGTGCAAAGCCAGAATGTGCTATCAGGACCCTGTCTCAAAAAAAATAAAAATAAAAAATAAAAAAGAATGAGGTCAGAACTGGGACTTTAAAGCCTGTACTCCCAAGTGGGGTTCGTTTTCAATCAAAGATCTATCCAGTTAGCAACTGAGACTGCGAACAGCCCCTCCCCCAACACTCCAGGGCAGAATTCCAAAGAGGCTTTGTCTACAGATCATTAACCTCTAACCCATAATTTCACAGGCAGCTTTGTTTGTTTCGGGATTACGGCTGGTACACATTCATCCGCTGGAGGAAACTACGCAAGAGATAGCAATCGAAGGGCAAAGAGCTGTGGACCTGCGTCCTAAGGTCTTTGGGGTACAATCTTATCACATTGTTAACAGCTGCAGATAACATCTGTCCTACGAAGGCAGAGAAAAGTCATCCTTGTTGGTCTGTACACAGGCTCTGCGAGGTTGGCTTAGGCATTGTCTGTAAAACACTGGCCCTCTCCCTGGGCCTCCTTTCACAAACACTTCAAGAAAAGACCCTGGGAATCTCCATTTTAGAGTTTCAAAATTGATTTTCAGATAGACACCCATTTTAGAACGGTTTTAGTTGCTTTTCTTGTCGCTATGACCAAAATAGCTGACAGAATGGAATTTGGGGCAGGAAGGGTCTAGTTTTGCTTACAGTCTGAGGATCCTTCCGTTATGACAAGCGAGATACCAGCAGTCAGGGAAGGCACTGAAGAGCGCTAACAGGAAGTGGTGCCAAGCTGTCAAACTTGATAGACCTTCCATGACCCACCTCCTCTTCCAGCAAATCTCTACCCACCTCTTAAAGGGCCTATAGCCTCCTAAGCCCTGCTTCCACCTGGGGACCACGGGGACCTTTCAAACCCGAACCACAACAGGAACCTCTGATCTAAGTCTGCCTTCAACATGGTGGAAGCCTTTCCTTCAGCACATCCTTATAGCCAAGCAAGCACTCTTGCCCGCCCGGGAGTTACCAGTTTTAAGAAAGCTTGGATCTCATTGGTTTCTTGCTTTTTGTCTCGTTTTGGTTTGAGTTTTGGGGTTGTGTGCTTGTTTTTGTTTTTGTTTTTGTTTTTTTTTATGAGCTAACACAATTAGTTGGAAAGTCCTTTCTTAATTTCATTTAAAACAGGCTCACAGGATGGAAGAACTTTACTGTACAATCCTAATGGCCTGGTTTTAATCCCCCGAAGCCAGGTGGAGGTGGAAGGCGAGGCCACCTCTGCAGAGCGGTCCTCTGATGACACACACCCGAGAGCACAATCACTCAGTCTTTCACTTCACCTACACACTCTACTCTCCGGCATTCTCCGCCCCGTAGCCTCTTACTACAGCTGCATAAGGTGCATAGGATTCTCCAGATAGATGACCAGAAGCCTGTAGAGATTCAGAGATGGCTAAAATATCTTCCCTTAAGGTTTCTCTCCTGTTTGCTAAGATCATTGCTTTAATGTTTTAGGACAGGCCATAAATTCAATAACCTTCATCATAAAAATAAGACTTTGTAAGGTCTGGGAAGATGTTTGCCRACAAGTCCCCAGCACCCATGTTGTGAAGTCAAGAGCCAGCTTTAAAAAATTGTCCTCTGACCTGCCTGCACATTCATGCTGTGGCAAGCATTTGCCATCCGCCCCCCCCCCCACACACACACACAAATTTAATGTAAAAAAATTTTAATGAAAACCACTTTATAGAAGATCAAACTCAAGGGGTCAACAAATACAAATGGACTAATAGAAAACTAAAATAGTGATCTGCTATTATCTCTTAAAATGGCAACTTTGAAAGTACCAGAGTGTTTCTTACTGAAGCTAATGCAGAGAGAATGTATTCCTGGAAGTGTGTGATCGTATAAACTTGTTAGAAAATGGGAGGTTACCTCTGCTTAGGTTAAGTACATGTGCACCTTTGACCCAGAGATTTCACTTCTGAGAACCTGTCCCTAAAAGTAAAAACTTTACATATATATGTGTGTGTGTGTGTGTGTGTGTGTGTGTGTGTGTGTGTGTAATGTGTATATGTATATATGTATATGTGTATATGTATGTGTATGTATATGTATATATGTGTATACATGTATGTATGTATACATATGTGTGTATACATATACATATGTGTGTATATATGTGTATATGTATGTATGTATACATATGTGTGTATACATATGTGTGTATATATGTGTATACGTGTGTAGGTGTATATATGTATATAAATTGTGTGTATGTGTGAGTATATGCCTGTGAGTGCAGGTGCCCATGGAGATCAAAGGCATTGAGTCTCCCCGGAGCTGGAGTTACAGGTCAGCGYGAGCCATCTGACTTGAGTGCTGGGAACCAGAGTCAGAGCCTCTGAAGGAGCAGTATGCTCTCTTGACTGCTGAACTATTTCTCTGGCTCAGAAAAGTGACAAGTGTCCTAATTACTGTTCTATTGCCATGAAGAGACACCATGACCAAGGCAAGTTACAAAAGAAAACGTTTATTTGGGGATTGCTTACAGGGTAGTTCATGATCATCACAGTGGGAAGCATGGGAGCAGGTATGGCTTTGAGCAGCAATTGAGAGTTTACATCTTATCCACCAGCTGGAGGCAGAGCAAGAGACTGTGCCTAGCGTGAACTCTTGAAAGCTCAAGCCCCACCCCCAGTGACACGCCTTCTCCAACCAGGCCACACCTCTTAATCCTTCTTAAACAGCCTACCAACTAGGGACCAAGCACTCAGATATACACTCCTGGGGCTGTTACTCTCATTTGGGTTATCACAACAGGTATTGGCAGGGCTGTGGAGTAAGAATCCCCCATTCATACAATCACACCTGAGAGTTTGTTTGCTGGTGTCTTTGAAACGGACACAGGTTCACATTACAGTGTAGCCACAAAACCACTCTCGGTTTGTTCTGTTGGAGATGGAAGCAGGAATTCTCTGGAAGAGATGGAGAAGAGTGTTGACCATTTATACAGGCTGAAAAGTGGAAGTGAGCGGCCATGGTTTGGATGCTCRCTCCCTGTGAGACCGGAGAGTCAGTACCACGGTAATGGCATTAGGTAGAACCTTCAAGTGGCTCTATCTCATAAATGGGATCTGTGCTGGTAGAGAAGGCAAGCTAGGCTTTCTTTTGTCTTTTGCCTCCTCAACCTTTTTCTCATGTAAAAAACAAACTCTACTTCTCCATGGGGTACAACATTCAAGGTCCTGTCTAATAACCAGAGGCCAGGCCTTCGCCAGGTAGACACCTACAGTCCCTTTTATCTTGGACTTCCCACTCACTAGACACATGAGAAATAAATTTCTGTTCTTTCTAAATTCAGGAATCCTGCCACACAGCAGCACGAACTGGACTTAAGATGCTACTCGGGCTGTGATGAGAACAGAAGAAAGAGTTGTCACGTGAACTTAGTAACATTACATGAGAATAAGAATCTCTGTGTTGTAATTTAAAGCACTGGGATGGGTGGATCCTAGAAAATGATCTAAGCACAGATATAGTCTTCCATTTATTTTTAGCCCCTGGACACATGAAAACTCAGAAATCAGAAGGGTAGCTACTAATGACCGCGAGGGGAGGAGTTTCTTGAAGCAGGTGATGATGTGCCATTGCCGCTCCAGAGTTAGTGCTTGGATCTGTTCGGCTCTAAAGTCCACTGAGCCACATGCCTCCCATTTGTGTACTTTGTTGTCTGGAATAATCGCATGTGTCGGGTTGTTAACCAGGTCTTTTATAGGAATACTTTCAAATAAAACAAGCACTGCAAAGTAAAGAAATTAACTACATTGTAGACATTATGCAGCCACTAACGTGAATGGTTTTGGTAACAGCAAAATTTTAGAGAATGTCCTATTTGGGGACACAAGTATTAATTTATTCTTTGACAATTTCATATATGTATATAGTTTATTCTTTGACAATTATATATATGTATCTAATACATGTGTGTGTGTGTGTGTGTGTGTGTGTGTGTGTGTGTGTGTGTGTGTGTGTATTCTAGAGGCATAAGTTATTTTTTAACAAGAGTTTTAAGTGACGTTTGCTTCAAGGGTCAGCCCACCCATTCTTTTGTCCCTTAAAGAGAGAAGTCCAGCTTTTTTAAAAAATCAGATTTGTGAAGATAAATTTTGTTACTTATTCACTGAAGTCTGAAGTTACTCACGGACCCCAAAACAAAACCTTGAAGGAAGCGTCTCTATTCACCCCTGTTTTTGTTTAAGCTTCAGCCTAAGATGTAAGAAGAAGGCGACTTGTTTCCCCATTTCTCTATCAGAATCCTAGCATGAAGAGCTTCTATTTCCTCAACTCACTGCTCAATGAACATTATTTAATTGGAGCTGACTATTTGGAATTTAAAAGTTGCAAAGTAATTATATTTACCAGGCCACTGACTGAGGGAGGAGGCAGCATCGGCTGATGAATTTGGATGTTGTGAAATGGGTCATGGCAGCAGATGGCCTTCCAAGGGGGGGCAAAAAAAAAAAAAAAACAAACTCTGGCATGGATTGATCTTTCTCCTTGGCTTCCTTAATTGAATCCCACCATATGATAGTGGAAATGCTCAAATCAGGTCGCAGAGATCTGGCGTGTCTGTGTGGCTAATCAGAGAGGGTTATGAATTGTTAAGGAATAATGTTTTAAACTGAAGTCGCCATATGTCGGGACCTAAATATAAAGCCAGCGCTCGGTTGTAAATCTCCACCATGATTTATTTATTAAGCGTCCATGCCACAGGCTGCATACACACTGGCTTGCTTGATCATGACCCATAAATCTGACAGTGGGGATTATTATAATCTGTACTTTACAAATGAAAAACAAGCGAGATTCAGAGAATAAACTGGCCAAGTTCAAAGTGAACGAACCCAAAGATATTTTGGGTTTGTTATATGAAATATTTAACTGCGAAGATGTTTTGGCTTTATTAAGCTCAAAATGAGTGTATTTGGACTGTGGTTTCTTTTTATTTAGATTGTGTGTGTGTGTGTGTGTGTGTGTGTGTGTGTGTGTGTGTATGTGTGCACGCGCATGCGCTGGGGAATTAGCTTAGCACATGCCTTCTAAGTATACAGTTGACTATTGAGCTATCCTTCCACTACTGGATTGTGGTTGCTAAATCCATGTCCTGCTGAAAGAAACCAGGGCACTTTGGAGAAACAGGCAACTCCAGAGCTAGGGCTGGAGATATACAAGATGAACCCAGACATCCCAACATACCACATAGCCATATATATAATGTATTAATTACATATGACATATTATATATACACACATATATGTAGCATCTCTCTCTCTCTCTCTCTCTCCACACACACACACACACACACACACACACACACACACACACACACACCTGGAATCCTGAGAAAGCTCTCAGAGCTCTTACTGAAC
>BDUI01011954.1:9513-26184 GCA_002335545.1 Apodemus speciosus
AACAAGTAGAATCCCTTAAAGAAGAAACACAAAAATCCATTAAAGAATTACAGGAAAACAATCAAACAGGCGAAGGAAATGAACAAAACCATCCAGGATCTAAAAATGGAACAATAAAGAAATCACAAAGGGAGACAACACTGGAGTTAGAAAACCTAGGCGAGAGATCAGGAGTTATAGATGCAAGCATCACCAACAGAATACACGAGACAGAAGAGAGAATCTCAGGGGCAGAAGATACTGTAGAAAACAATGACACAACAGTCAAAGAAAATGCAAAAAGCAAAAAGTCTCTAACCCAAAACATCAGGAAATCCAGGACACAATGAAAAGACTAAACCTAAAGATAATGGGTATAAAAGAGAGTGAAGATTCCCAACTTAAAGGGCCAAGAAATATCTTCAACAAAATTATAAAAGAAAACTTCCCTACAGAACTCCAAATAGACTGGACCAGAAAAAAAAAAATTCCTCCCATCATATAATAATCAAAACACCAAATGCACTAAACAAAGAAAGAATATTAAAAGAAGTAAAGGAAAAAGGTCAAGTAACACATAAAGGCAGGCCTATCAGAATTACACCAAACTTCTCACCAGAGACTATGGAAGCTAGATGGGCAGATGTCAAACAGACCCTAAGAGAACACAAATGTTAGTTCAGGCTACTATGCCCAGCAAAACTCTCAATTACCGTAGATGGAGAAATCAAGCTATTCCATGATAAAACCAAATTTACACAATTATCTTTCCACAAATCCAGCACTACAAAGGATAATAGATGGAAAACATYAATACCAAGAGGAAAACTAAAGCAATAAAGTAATCTTTCAACAAACCCACACAAACATAATTCCACCTCTAACAACAAAAATAACAGTAAGTAAGAATCACTTTTCTTTAATATCTCTTAGTATAAAAATTAATATTACCAACATATCCTAATCGATTGAAATTCAAACATAAGAGGAATTAGAAATTTGTTGGCTGTCACACAGTGGTCTAATTTAGTAATTGGAGAAATATGTCCAATATTGTACAATCCATATACACTTTCTGCTTGTTTGTATGTGACAGTGTCTTGCTGTATACCACATAATGGTCTTGAAGTCATGCTTCTATCTCAGCCTCTCCATTAGTAGGACTGTTTATTTGATGTTTTTACACTATAGTATGGTTTTCAGAGCAGCTTACATATTTCAAAATTATTTATACAGCCAAAAGAAACATAGACAATTAATTTGGGAGGTGGCTTGTAAGAGAACAACAAAGAGTGAGACTGAATTTTTTGCTTGATAGTTATAATTATTATATCAATTTTGAAGAACAGAACCTTATAAGTTACTCTTTTCCTGAGATGAATGCTTTTCAAAATCATCACAGCCAATGAGYCAGAATCTTACCCTCACCTAATGTCTGTGCCACCCTCCAAGCAGAACCAGTGTTCATTGAAACAGTTGATGAATGACTTCATGAATGGATCATCTTAATACACACACTATTTCTTAAATGAATGTAACCTGTTCCCTGTGGGGTAAGAATGATGACAATCACTCAAGTCAAATAGCTTTGACCATAGCAGGAAATCTGTATCCAAATAATCATGCCTACAATTCATCCCTTGGTGCAGCAGAACTGTCAACTCTTAGCTTAGCTACTATGGAGGTAAAATCATTTGGTGATGTGAGGGACATTGAAGTACAGCCTTATCACAATGAATTCCAGTGTCTAAAAATTGCTCTTATTTTGGGTTTGTACCATAGTAAAAGCCAAAATCTTAAGATCTACTAAAAACAAAACAAATAAACAAACAAACAAAAACACTTTATCTATTTATGTTCATTTAATAACATGTCCATCATTTTTATGATTGGTATAAAAATACATATATATATATAGTTTGACTATAATAAAAAAAGTTTTAGCCAATTTACCACGCCTGTAGGAAATGACCTATACTAATTTTAATAATTGCATGGAAGTCTATTATGGGGAAATAGGATTTATTATTTGTGAGCTATTAGCAAGTTTTTGCTGTTATAAAAGTAGTATGACTATTATACATGTATACCTTTTGTGTACTTGATGAATTTATAACATATGTGAGGTCAAAGGGAAGATATACTTATAATTATAATAAATATGTTAGTTATAAGATTGAATATCAACTTAAAAAAAAAGAGAAAAATAAACTGTAAAATAAAAATTTAATGGAGACCGGGAAGGGGGATAACATTTGAAATGTAAAGAAAGAAAATGATTAATAAATTAATTAATTAATTTAAAAAGTCCCACCAAGCACATGAAAAGATGTTCAACATCACTAGTCTTCAAGAAAAGGAACTTGAACCTACCAAGAAATACAGCTATAACTTTTTCAAGATTATGTTTTCTTTCTTTTAACTTTGTGTGTGTGTGTGTGTGTGTGCATGCGTGTGTGCACACACACATGCCTGTCTTGCTTTGTTTATCAATAATTCAAAGCATTTTTCCACTGGGTCTAGTTCCTCTTTTATAGATGTCAAATCATAAGGCTGGGCCCGTGTGTTGGCAGGCCTGCAATCCTAGCTATTTAGAAGGGTGAAGTAGGAAGATTCCAAGTTCAAGGTTTGCCTGAGCAACTTAGTAAGACCAACCTCAGATAAAATACATAAAAGTAAAAAAAGGAGGTGAGGGTTCAGCGATAGAGTGCTTGCCTACCATGTTTGAGACCCAAGGTACAATTTTGAAAAATGAAAAGAAACTGTATTATATACAAACAGAAATAATTTTCCATGATTCTCTTAATAGATAATATTACATTAATTAATTAACCATTTATACCTACAGGTCATAATGCTGATTCCACTTTGGATCAAGTGTGTTCTTCACAGTATCTGTAGAATGGCACTGCCCAGAACCATCAACTACCACCTTAGCAAATGGATCAGGGAGACCTGTGGGAAAAAGGGAAGTAATTTAAACTAAAAAAATACTTAGACATGTACGATAAAAAATTAATTACGTGAGGATTATTTGCTATAAAAGATTTTTCCATTCCAACATTCAGACATGCACACACATGCACACAGAGGGTGAGGGACTATTTTAAACCAAACACTGAAGTCACTTCCACATTTGATATCAAAATTGTATGTTTTTTTTCTTCTTCCCAACTTGGAGCATTCTGTTAAGCACTACCATGGTCTACATGGTGCCTGGGTACTTCAGGATTGAATGCAGCCACTGACCTCTGAGAAGGTGAATGCTCAAACATTCCCACTCTTTCCTTCGACACAACTGTCTTAGTATCTCATTTAAAAGGCTTGTTAAACATAGTTGTCACACAGAACATCAATTTCAGAAAAGTCAAACTGCTTAAAAACTGCTACCAAGTAATGACTACAAGTAATAAGAGACACCACAAAAAGGAAATGAAAATAGCAAACACAGGAAAGGAAATCAACAGTAAGGAAATGTTTGGCTATCTGACTAAAACAGCAAACACAATGGGAATTATTCAAAATGCTTTGTCTTAAATCTTTTCAATAATCCTCTGAGGGAAATGAGTGTGGTCATCTCTATTTTACAAATGAATAAAAAGATTAAAAATCAAATCATAACTAGCTCAATGTACACATAGTAGTGAAAAGTATGAACAAAGTCTAAAGCAGCAGTTCTCAACCCTTGAGTTGCAACCCCTTGGGGGGAAATCAAAGGACCCTTTCACAGGAGTTGACTAAAACAATCGGAAAACAAGGTATTTACACTATGGTTCATAAGGGCAGCAACATTATACTCATGAATAAATAATGAAAATAACTGGGGGCTAGAGAGATGGCTCAACGGTTAAGAGCAATGACTGCTCTTCCGAAAGTCCTGAGTTCAAATCCCAGCAACCACATGGCGGCTCACAACCATCCATAATGAGATCTGATGACCCCTTCTGGTGTGTCTGTAGACAGCTACAGTGTGCTTACATTTAATAAATATTTAATAAATATAAATATTATATATTATATTATATCAGATCAGATCATATTTGGAATGTACCCCAATAGCTGTGTTAGACTGGTCCCTACTACAGCAATACCCAGAGGTGGCTGGGAGGGGACTGGTTTATAAGGACCTTAACCTTATCAAGAGTAACCCACTGACACATTCATAATATGATGGGCTATTCTGGGCGGAAATGAGACCCTGCCGAAGGAACAGAGTCCTTGAGGTATAGCTCTGGTGCTGTATCTCGTTTCTGTCCTACTCCGTCTCATCCCTGTCATCTCTGCTTTCCAGCCATGGTGAAGTGAGCAGCCTTGCCATGTCCTCCCTGCCACGTGGTCTGCTTATCACAGGGCCACATGATCTGAGCCAGTTACACATGAGCTGGAAACCTCTACAACTGTGAGYCATAAAACCAAAAACAAAAAGAATTCCCCAAAACCAAAAWATCAGTTCCTCCTTTAAGTTGATTCTTTCAAATATTCTGTCAGTGATGAAAGCCTGACACACCACCTATTTACTACTTGTTCAAGAGTGAGTGAAGGAAAAGCTCATAAAGCCAGGAGAACAGTCTGACTGTGAACAGGGAGAAAGAGCAATGAATTCAGAACACACACATGTATGAAAGGACTTTCCTAGGAGCAGTAGAGCTCTGACCTTCACATGTATCATGACACATACACCCATATACCACCTTAAAATACTTTCATCACTGAACACAATTTAAGTTACAAACAAAAGCTTAATTATATTTACTATTAATAATTATACTCTGAGTACTAGAGAAATGCATCAGCAGTTAAAAGCATTTGTTAGTCTTGCAGAGAAACCAGGGTCWCTTCCTAGCACTGGCATAATGGTGTACGACTGTCCACAAATACACTTCCAGGAACCCAGTACCCTCTCCTAGCCTTCAGAGGCACCAGGGATGTAGGCAGGACACTTAACACGTGAGCAAAACACTCATGCACCTAAAATTAAAATAATTAATCTTTTTAAAAAACTCTACTTYGATCAGGAAATATACTCAATAATAGAAAAAAAATTAAGATCTACTGTCTTCCCCTAAGATAAATGTGGATAGACAAAACTTTATTATAAATAAGTCAAAGACAYCCTGAAGTGCAGGTATGAACCTACACAGAAATCTGGGACATTGGTCAGGGTGAGTGAGCCTCAAGTCACTGCCATCTTGGCTGCCCCCTCTGGAAGGCCTAAGGCTGACTTTCTGTTTCTCCCCTTTCTAGTCTGCCAGGTAGTGTCTATTTTGAGTTTTAAAAATAATTATGCTGCCTCTAAACCTTAAGGCTGAAGCAAGTTCACATTCATGCTCAAATTATTCTTTGCAGTTTTTACTGCCTACACCAATGAATTGGGATTTCTTTCTTTCACCTATTACTCAAGCACAAAAAGACTCTACAAGGAGTCACTGTCAATTCTTAGAAAATTACAAAGAATTAACAATTCTGAGGAACACTGAGACAAGAAGACTATCTGGATGTTTTATGAGAGAAGCTGTGAATGGGGCTCTGGGCAAGGGAAAGAATTTGAAAAGGAAAGAAAACTGAAGATTTTATCTTTAAAATGTGAGCAAATGTCTTAAAAGCGAGCCTCAGCTTTGGTCCGTCAGCACCACATCCAAGCCTCCCGCGGCTTTGCAGCTTCCCCCAGACAAGTCACAGAGCTCAATCTTAGGAAGTTTGTCAAAAAATTACCAAGGTCTTTGGGTTATTGATGATAGGGAAGTATAATTAAGGAGCAGCCCAGGAGAGAATAAAATTGGTGTCAGCAGACACAGTTGGGTAGTTCCACGGCCCTTGGGCCCTCCGCTCTTGTGAAATGCTTGCGGGGTAAACAAAATCTGGTACAGAAGTGGAAGGCTGCTTCCAACTGCCCTCCTCTGCTTCAATTTATCCTATTTGACACTTACCCATTTAAACACAAAGATACCAAAAACATTCATAACTAGAGTTTTATAAAATTATGTTCTTTAAACTTAAAATCAAGTTCTAATGTTGAAAGATAGAAAGGAATAAATTAAGTATGGATTTAAAATGTGTCAAAAATGATTCCTTTAAAAATTATTGTTATGTATTGAATGCTTTGACTGCATGTCTGCCTGTGCACCACTTGCATGAAGTGTCTTCAGAGGTTAGAAAGGGGCGTCAGATCCCCTGGAACTGRAGTTACAAATGGTAGTGAGCCTCCATGTGGGTGTAGAGAATCAAATCTGGGTCCTCTGGATAAGCAGCCAGTGTTCTTAATTGTTGAGCCATCTCTCAAGCCCTGCGAATTTCTTTCCCTTTTAACCAACCTGAAAATATTACCTAACATCATACTAAACACCCAACACACTGTTTTTGTAAGCTGACAGAATTTAGATTTAAAAATCTAACTTATTTCCTTTTTTTTTTTTTTAATTTTATTTATTTAATGTATGAGTGCTGTGATCCGCAGGCCAGAAGAGGGCATCAGATCCCCTTATAGATGGTAGTGAGCCACCATGTGGTTGCTGGGACTTGAACTCAGGACCTCTGGAAGAGCAGCTAGTGTTCTTCTTAGCCACTGAGCCAGTTTACCAGCCCATAAAAGTTATTTCTAATTTCAAATATTTTACATGTAAAATTTTTGGCTAAAGGTTTTTATTTACAATCTTGCGACTGTTACAAAATAATTTAAAGCTAATATAAAGTATGAAATTATAAGGCTAAAATTCACACTAGCCATCTGCTGGCAGAGACTACATGGAAGGCTCAAGAACTCAAGGCCAGATGGGGCTATATGAATCCCTACCTCAAAACAACAAAAAATACAAAGTGAGGAAGAAGGAAAGAGATTATAGATTAAGATATTTAGTAAATACAAGGAAATGTCCCAATCTGCTCTCACAAAACTTAATCCTAAATCAAACTACAAAAATTTTCACAACTTTCTGGGCATTGTTAATGCCTGTAATCCTGACACTCAGAAGACAGAGTCAGAAGGACTGTAAGTTCAAGGCCAGCTTAGGCCACACAGCAAAACCCTGTCCCAAAACAAAACAAAAAACTACATCCAATTGGCAAATAGACTACAGTGTAGCCAACCCCTTCTCTGGAGACTGGTGGTGTCTCTTTCCTACAACCCTGGAAACTCTACAAGTAGGCTCAACTCTCTCCCTCCCAATGAATCCTGAATGCATGAGAGAAATTTTCTTATAAAGTAAAAGCATATTAATTTTTTTCTTCAACCTTTCCAGAAACATTTCTAACACTTGCATTTGTACACCTGCACACACATTTGTATGAATGAGTAGAAATGGGTAAAGAGAAGGGGCACGGCAAACCACAGAACCCTCTAGATAAGTGTGAGGCAATGATCTRAAAATATAGCATTCATAAAACAGTCTGTCTACAAATCCCTAAACCAGGCAGTTCTGAAAATACAATTCTCCCCCAAACCTACACAGGATATACAAGATTTGTATTAAAGTTCATTTACTTACGGAAAAAATCCTTTTTCACCAAGTTTTTTGCACAGAGTACTGTAAAAAAAAAACAAAAACAAAAACAAATACATGGGAAAATTAAATTAAAATAGTAAGACTGCATTGCTTCACTTTTAAACATTTAAATATTTAAAAATATTAAATGAATTTTATATGCCAAACATGGATGATTAAGCCCTAACTACAATAAGATACGAAATATGATCATAAACTACAGAAGAAGCAACCATCTTTACATAAATAAATGACCATAACCTTAGCAATAATTACCAGTAACAGCAGAGGAACAAGATTACAAATCTGATTATTTTAATCAGGGTCTAATTCTATCTTCCATCAAGATCTATTCTTAGAGGGCTGGAGAGATGGCTCAATGGTTAAGAGCACTGACTGTTCTTCTGAAGGTCCTGTGTTCAAATCCCAGCAACCACATGGCAGCTGACAACCATCCACAATGAGATCTGATGCCCTCTTCTGGTGTGTCTGTAGACAGCTATAGTGTGCTTACATTTAATAAATAAATAAATATTCTTAAAAAAGATCTATTCTTAGAGGAGAAATTTCTCATAAAGGACTAGAGAGATGGCTCAGCGGTTGAGAACAGTTGCACTTGCAGAGCACCACAGTTCAGTTCCCAGCACCAGGTCAGACTGCTCATAGCTGCAACTCCAGTTCCAGGGGATCCGTGCACGCTTGCTCTTGTGTATGGGCACGCACGCATGCACGCACGCACACACGCTCGCTCGCTCACTCTCCCNAGTTACAAATGGTAGTGAGCCTCCATGTGGGTGTAGAGAATCAAATCTGGGTCCTCTGGATAAGCAGCCAGTGTTCTTAATTGTTGAGCCATCTCTCAAGCCCTGCGAATTTCTTTCCCTTTTAACCAACCTGAAAATATTACCTAACATCATACTAAACACCCAACACACTGTTTTTGTAAGCTGACAGAATTTAGATTTAAAAATCTAACTTATTTCCTTTTTTTTTTTTTTAATTTTATTTATTTAATGTATGAGTGCTGTGATCCGCAGGCCAGAAGAGGGCATCAGATCCCCTTATAGATGGTAGTGAGCCACCATGTGGTTGCTGGGACTTGAACTCAGGACCTCTGGAAGAGCAGCTAGTGTTCTTCTTAGCCACTGAGCCAGTTTACCAGCCCATAAAAGTTATTTCTAATTTCAAATATTTTACATGTAAAATTTTTGGCTAAAGGTTTTTATTTACAATCTTGCGACTGTTACAAAATAATTTAAAGCTAATATAAAGTATGAAATTATAAGGCTAAAATTCACACTAGCCATCTGCTGGCAGAGACTACATGGAAGGCTCAAGAACTCAAGGCCAGATGGGGCTATATGAATCCCTACCTCAAAACAACAAAAAATACAAAGTGAGGAAGAAGGAAAGAGATTATAGATTAAGATATTTAGTAAATACAAGGAAATGTCCCAATCTGCTCTCACAAAACTTAATCCTAAATCAAACTACAAAAATTTTCACAACTTTCTGGGCATTGTTAATGCCTGTAATCCTGACACTCAGAAGACAGAGTCAGAAGGACTGTAAGTTCAAGGCCAGCTTAGGCCACACAGCAAAACCCTGTCCCAAAACAAAACAAAAAACTACATCCAATTGGCAAATAGACTACAGTGTAGCCAACCCCTTCTCTGGAGACTGGTGGTGTCTCTTTCCTACAACCCTGGAAACTCTACAAGTAGGCTCAACTCTCTCCCTCCCAATGAATCCTGAATGCATGAGAGAAATTTTCTTATAAAGTAAAAGCATATTAATTTTTTTCTTCAACCTTTCCAGAAACATTTCTAACACTTGCATTTGTACACCTGCACACACATTTGTATGAATGAGTAGAAATGGGTAAAGAGAAGGGGCACGGCAAACCACAGAACCCTCTAGATAAGTGTGAGGCAATGATCTRAAAATATAGCATTCATAAAACAGTCTGTCTACAAATCCCTAAACCAGGCAGTTCTGAAAATACAATTCTCCCCCAAACCTACACAGGATATACAAGATTTGTATTAAAGTTCATTTACTTACGGAAAAAATCCTTTTTCACCAAGTTTTTTGCACAGAGTACTGTAAAAAAAAAACAAAAACAAAAACAAATACATGGGAAAATTAAATTAAAATAGTAAGACTGCATTGCTTCACTTTTAAACATTTAAATATTTAAAAATATTAAATGAATTTTATATGCCAAACATGGATGATTAAGCCCTAACTACAATAAGATACGAAATATGATCATAAACTACAGAAGAAGCAACCATCTTTACATAAATAAATGACCATAACCTTAGCAATAATTACCAGTAACAGCAGAGGAACAAGATTACAAATCTGATTATTTTAATCAGGGTCTAATTCTATCTTCCATCAAGATCTATTCTTAGAGGGCTGGAGAGATGGCTCAATGGTTAAGAGCACTGACTGTTCTTCTGAAGGTCCTGTGTTCAAATCCCAGCAACCACATGGCAGCTGACAACCATCCACAATGAGATCTGATGCCCTCTTCTGGTGTGTCTGTAGACAGCTATAGTGTGCTTACATTTAATAAATAAATAAATATTCTTAAAAAAGATCTATTCTTAGAGGAGAAATTTCTCATAAAGGACTAGAGAGATGGCTCAGCGGTTGAGAACAGTTGCACTTGCAGAGCACCACAGTTCAGTTCCCAGCACCAGGTCAGACTGCTCATAGCTGCAACTCCAGTTCCAGGGGATCCGTGCACGCTTGCTCTTGTGTATGGGCACGCACGCATGCACGCACGCACACACGCTCGCTCGCTCACTCTCCCCCCCCCACACACACACAGACAAAGGGGAAATAAAAATAAATTAAAATTAAAAATAAAAGATTTACTTTGGGTTTCGGGTTTTGTTGGGGGTGGGGAGCATCATTTCCAGACAGTCTCTCTCTGTATCCTGTCCTGGAACTTGCCCTACAGACCAGGCTGTCCTCAGATTCAGAGATATACATGCCTACTTCTGACTCCTGGGTGCTGGGATTAAAGGCATGTGCCACCACTTCCCAGCTAAAAGGTTTGTTTTTGTTTTTGTTTTTGATTGATTGTCTTTGTTTTAGAAGAAACCCAGTGGTAATGAGAAAAATGACTCTAAGGAGAAGATACATAAATTCAGGTTGGTCTATCTATTTAAGGATAAAACAATTTTATACAGAAGATCATAAGTAAAAGTTTCCTAACAATGCAGTATTTAAAAATAGCATTCTGTGGTCTTATATAAATGCCACAGAAACCTTACAGGAGCAATCTGCCTTCCCCTAAATCATCAATAGTTCAGTGACAAGATGGGCCTCCTGTATGCTGGTGAGACAGCTCACTGGGTAAATTAAATGCTTGCTGCCAACCTCACAACCAGTTTGATTCTCAGGCCCAACACGGTAGAAGGCGAGAACCTGAAAGTTGTCTCCTTTGACCTCCATACCTACATACATATACATACACACACACACACACACACACACACACACACACACACACACAAGCAAATAAATATAATTTTTAAAAAATTAAGTTAAAAGCTAGATATCTCAAATCTGTATACCTTGTAATGTGAATACATGCACAACATTCTGAATCTACCAAAAATTTCTGAATTGAACTTTTAATTTTATATGTATGTGTTTCCATGCACGAAGGTATGAACATACTTGTGTGCCTGGTGCCCATGGAGGCCAGAAGAGGGTACTGGAATACCTGGAAATGAACATAGTTTGTTGCAAGCAGTTATGTGGGTACCTGGAACTGAACCCAGATCACCAGTGCTTTTACCACTGAGCCATCTCTCCAGTCTTCATAAACTTCTTTAATTCAAACTTAACAAGCAAAGAGAAAATTATAAAATTTCATATATTTATAATTAAATATATGATATGAATATATTGTTTAATTTCTGCATACTTCTGTCTTTGAGGTTTATTACAATTATTGATGCTTGGCATATAAAATTCATTTAATATAAATTTAAGAGGTCTAATCACTTTTGAATAAATTAAACAAACACTATCAGTATAGGAATAAAGATATTAACAATCACAAGACTCTATGTCCCCCTTAGGCCACACATCTAGAAGAAAAAATGTATTTGTGCATTTTTGAGACAAAGTCTCACTAGGTAGCCCCAGCTAGCCTATAACTTGTTATATAGATCAGGTTAGCTTTGAACTCACAGGGACGAAAGGTGCTACCACACCTGGCAGTTTTGTTTATAAAGATGAAAATTCAATCATGAAAACTAAGACCATAATTGAAAGTACTAAATCAGAWCGGGCAGTGGTGGCGCACGCCTTTAATCCCAGCACTCAGGAGGCAGAGGCAGGCGAATTTCTGAGTTCGAGGTCAGCCTGGTCTACAAAGTGAGTTCCAGGACAGTCAGGGCTACACAGAGAAACCCTGTCTCGGAAAAAAAAAAAAAACGGGCAGTGGTGGCGCACGCCTTTAATCCCAGCACTCAGGAGGCAGAGGCAGGCGAATTTCTGAGTTCGAGGTCAGCCTGGTCTACAAAGTGAGTTCCAGGACAGTCAGGGCTACACAGAGAAACCCTGTCTCGGAAAAAAAAAAAAAAAAAGTACTAAATCATAAAATGGATTTAGAAATATGTCCCATTAACCTTTATCAATATAGAAACCAAGCCATTAACACATATACAACACATGCACATTTCAAATTATAGTCTCCCCCACCCCACCCACCCAAGACATGGTTTCTCTGTGTAGCCCTGGCTGTCCTGGAATTCACTCTGTAGACCAGGCTGCCCTTGAAAACTCAGAAATCTTCCTGCCTCTGCCTCCCAAGTGCTGGGATTAAAGTATGTGCCACCACTGCCTGGCTCAAATTATAGTCTTTAATAAACTRCCATTCATTTTATGACTCATGAAGTGAAATGAGCCCACACCTGACTTCAGAGAAACAGTCTGAGAATTCTATAATTTCCTGTCACAGACCTAACATTTTTATCCCTCTACTTACAGTCTACTCTCCAGTCCGAGACGATATTTCTACTTGTGCTTTAGATCTCACTTCTAACATACACATGGTCTTTGAGCGTCACCACAGACATACTGGCCTGTCTCTTCTGACTACCCAAGCTTCCCTCCAGTGAACGCAAAGCAAGCCAAGGCCACACAGAGAGCTCCAGGACAGCCAAGGCTAACAGAGAAACCCTTTCTCAACTGCTCATCTTGATTGACCTTGAAATTCTATGTAAACTGCTATAATATTTTTCTGTAGAGAGAGCTCACATCTCTAAAAGAGTTCTTCATTTAGCAAAATAATAAAACTCTTCCATCTCAAAAAAATGTAAAGCCACTTTTCATATATTCTCTCAGGTCTTTGTCATTTAGTCTATAGTTCTGATAATATCTAAACCCTTTAAAAATCTCTCAAGTCTCAGTTCTACAAAACTTAAATATGCTCCCAAATAAATCACTTCTCCTCTGTACCCCCAGACCCCCATCCCCACCAAACTATTTCTCACCAGTTTACAGTAAGCAAGGCTGGGCATAGTTCAAAAGTAGAGCGCTTGCTAGCATACATAAGACCCTAGGTCTACTCTCCTGCCCAGAAGAGAGGAAGCAGCTGAAGAGGGTGGATATTTTCAACTAACATCAGCTCCATGAAAACCTTTTGGATATCCTCATCTGTCTACTCTTCAGCCAGTTCAGACCAAGCAATTACTAGAGCCTTCTGACTGGGTCACTATCTCAAGTGTCACCAGCTCCATGGYTAACACAGGACCCACAGTGGTCTTTCCAAATCCTTGATTACATCCTCTCATTCTCCTTTCTCTATCCTTAAAGGCCTTCCGAATCAAACTTATTTTCTCCTCAAAGCCACAGCTAGTGCTTATCTATCTCCTTGACTTCATTTCTCATCATCACAGTTCCCATCTAAGTTCCCTAGTGTGAGAACTAGCCATATGGTCTAAAGACGCTCCACCTCTCACCTGACCATAGACTTCACATCCCTCTCTCCACCCGAATCCTCTGTCCCAAGCTTCTCACCTACTCATTTTTGCAAACGCAAAGGGGAGGAAAGCTTTTTAGAACAAGTTTCTTTCAACTCTCCCATTTTCTCAGAAGCCCATACTTACCATGAAGAATTACCACATTTTACTATAAATGTTACATTTACAATGTGACTACATAGGTTGCAAACAATACACTGTATGAATTATACATTCTCCCTCACTTTTAGTATCCTCAGCATTAAGTATACATTGTACCTGGCATCTGATCAGCATTCAATAGATAGTGGTGAATTAATGAAACAGAATTCAACATACTCTAAAACGTCACTAAAATGGTGATTTTTTTCAACAATAAAACATCACTTACAAATCCTCACACATAATCCCAATTTTGACCTACAAAAAAAATCTATCTTTTTAATCATTTCTCTTTGTTTGAAAGTTAYCAGATCATGTTTAACATTATTTTAAAGTTTACAAGATGTTAAGAGTATGGAAGTAATTTTCAAAAAATACTTAAAACTCAAGAGCTGTTGAGAGACGGCACAGCAGTTAAGAGTACCTGCTGCTCCTGCAAAGTACCCAGGTTCAATTCTCAGCACCCACACAGCAGCTCACAAGGACC
The DNA here is from genome assembly GCA_002335545.1 of Apodemus speciosus. Taxonomy (NCBI): domain Eukaryota; kingdom Metazoa; phylum Chordata; class Mammalia; order Rodentia; family Muridae; genus Apodemus; species Apodemus speciosus. Next base: position 23,613 of record BDUI01011954.1, read on the forward strand.
TGAACTCCACTTCTAAGGGTGCTGTCTGGTTTCCACACACAGCAGGACACATACATGGTACACCAGCATACATGCAGGCAAAAAATTCATACACATAAAATAAAAATAAAAAATTATACTGAAAACTCAAGGACAAAAACTGGACACATTCTAAGTTTATGAAGTAATTTAATCCAGAACCTTCAAGAAAGTCAGGNGAAAGAAAGAAAGAAAGTAAGTAAGTCAGGCATGCTGATATATACCTATAATCTCAGCACTTGAGACTGTTGGGGAAGAGAAGACAGACAGACAGACAGACAGACAGACAGACACACACACACACACACACACACACACACACACGAGAGGAAGGGATAAAAGAAGGGAGAGAAAAAATAAAGAGAACAAACAAGATTTAAAGCAAGAAACATCAGAACTGGTCAAATTGTTTGCAACTGATGTTTAAATCAGCGGCTGACATTACATGTTTATCTCGCCCTTCTATGTYGGGTGAACACRGAGCACACTGACGTGGCTAGACTAGCTCACATCAGTAAGCTCTAGTGATTCTAGGCTCCTCAGAACTAAGATTACAGGTTAGTGTGCACCTGTCTTTTTACCCAGGTGCAAAGGATTCAAACGCAGGTTATTATGCTTGCAGAGCAAGTACTTTACCAACTTCCGCCATATCCCAAGCCCCAGACTACAATTCCCAGAACTAAATCTCATCAACTCCAAACAGAATTTAAAAACAAAAWTTTTTTTGCATGAGTTTATGGCATCTCATATGTAGGTGCCCATGGAAGTCAGAAGAATGCTGGATACCTTGGAGCTAGTTACAGGCAATTGTGGGCCACCAAATGTGAGTGCTAGGAACTAAACTCAGATCCTCGGCCACAACAGGATCCACTATTAACAGATGAGCCATCTCTCCAGCCCTTCCAAACAATTTTTGTGGAAGCAGTTTTTACATATATTGTTTAATGCTCTCAAAACAATACCTTATATTTGTAATTTTGAAGATTATCAATATATGATCTGAAAAATGGTAACTGTATTCACTTGCATAAATAATTTTCATGTACTCTAGTATTCACTGTACTGTTCTATTTCTTAGAAATCTACTGCAGAGGTTAGAACCAAGCTCTTTTTTTTCCCATCCTCAGTATCAATTATGGGAGAGTTACTCCATAAATCTTTAAAGAATTCATTAATTTCAGTATGACAAACTCCTGAGTATGCCACTATAACAAACCCTTCCCTAAGGAGTTATATATCAAGGGCTTCTGAGAAATGTGTATTTAATGTGTGTGTGTGTGTGTGTGTGTGTGTGTGTGTGTGTGTGTGTGTGTTTTAAATCTCATTTTTGGTAACAGAAACCATGGAAAGTATAACCAAGATTGATTCATTTTGTTTTCTAAGTGTTTCTTAAGAGAGACATGCATATACATGTTAAGAGTAAAGCAGCAGGAGAGAGAGAGCTTGTAAATTAAGTGTGCCACACCCAGCAAAGGGTGAAGAGGTCAGACTTTTTCCTGTCCATCCAGCTATACCACAACCCTTTTAACATTTAGTAAGCTTATTGGAATTAGTTATATGCAGAATGGCAGAAATGCTTATTGATTAAATTTCCATTAAATATTATTAACACATCACACTAGCTTCAGATATTAACCAATTATGTACTAATTTTGATCAATGACAACTACAAATATAGCATTTTAATAATACAGTCCATCAGGGACAACATCTTAAATGAGCTAAAGACGCATAGATGTTCTGCTATACTACTTTGATCTTGTTAATATTTATCTCGAATTCCTCCAAGCATTTTGTATTTTTTTTAAAGATTTATTTATTTTATGTATGTGAGTACACTGTCACTGTCTTCAGACACACCAGAAGAGAGCATCAGATCCCATTACAGATGGCTGTGAGCCACCATGTGGTTGCTGAGAATTGAACTCAGGACCTCTGGAAGAGCAGTCAGTGCTCTTATCCACTGAGCCATCTCTCCAGCCCACATTTTGTATTCTTAAATCTATATTTCCTAAAGTTGTCCTAGCTAGTCTACCTACCTCTTCTGTAAATACGTGGCTAAAATGATGGTATAATCTATTTAAATTAAGGAAATTTGTATAGTAGCTAATCTCCACTGTCAATTTTATTGATTTAGAGTTGCCAGTCGGTGAGGCATACCACTGTATGTGTTTGTGAGATAGTTTGCAGAGAAGTCTCATTAAGGAGGAAGACCAACACTGAACATGGGTGGCCTCAACCTATTAGCTTAGAACACTGACAGGATAAAAGAAAAGCCAGAATAATGTCATGATCCTATACTCTGCTTTCTGGCCACCATGATGTGAACTGTTCTGCTCTACCAGGCCCTCGCTATGTCACTGGACTGACATCTCAGAGACCAAGAGCCAAAGTAAATCCTTCAAGTTGTCCCTGTCATGTATTTTATGACAGCTATGAGAAAGTTACTAAGAATTAGCATGCTGGTTATATCTCTGTATTTCACATGAATACAAGTATAACCCTCGAAATGCTTACTGAGAACAGACCAAAACAATTGATAAGCAATCCCCCC